>NQII01006641.1:86619-114575 GCA_002778355.1 Clitarchus hookeri | reverse complement strand
TAAAGTCCCAATGTTAGAGATGAAACTTGCACAGTACAGCATCAGGACGGGAACACGGCTCGCCTTGCGTGTAGGAGCCATGAGACACTAAGGGTGCGTGTTAGTGTCGCCCTTATGAGGCACTAGGAGTGCGTGTTAGTGTCGTCCGTATCGCTTCCTCGCTGCTTGACCCTGAACGCGCAGCTACATACTACTCTTAATTTAATATTGTTTCCTGAAACTATGACTAAACCGAGTCCTTCTCCCATGCCACGAATCGGAAGCCCAGCACTGCAACGGCACAGGGGACAATGACTCCCCCCCCCCTCTGCCACCACGAAAAAAAAAATAAGAACCCGAAAATGTAGATCCGCTCCTGCACAAGGTCCGATCCCAACGCTTGGTGCAGCCAATCAGAGGACAGGCACGCCTATGTCATAGGAGCCGCCAGGTAATTGAGCCTCTGCACTTGTATACTGAGTACGAGGGTGCAAGTGGCAGGAGACGACGTGCAGCCTGTGATGTTTCACGGTGCCTGCACCTCGTGACTGCGAAACGTGACATGCCTTCCTTCGCCGGGCCGATATGCGGCTATCCAGGCAGCATCTGAAGGCGGCGGGGATGCAAACACGCCATTCGCCTCGCCAACTACAGTACGTCGGGGAAGGAGCATCTCTGACTAGTGAACAGTCCATCAGCTTCTCTGNCGCCATTCGCCTCGCCAACTACAGTACGTCGGGGAAGGAGCATCTCTGACTAGTGAACAGTCCATCAGCTTCTCTGGCTTCGTACCCGAGACTAGTCCCCAAGCACTTGCCGCTACAAGGGGCGGTTACCTCGACATCTTGCATTTACGTGTGTTCGTCCGTAACTTAGTTTCCATACTCATTATTCAAAAACCAAGTTTGCAAGGCACGGGGAACGTATTAACAGTTATTTCGATTTCCAAATTTTTTCTTTCGCGGGAAAATATGAATGAAACTGAAATTGTACAGACTTATAAAATTATGTTCAATGGTGGCTCCAAGGTGGTGAAACTTGGCTTTACACTCGATAAAATTATATTATTTCCGAAGAAAGTACATGGTTAATAATTAGGTATATTAAAACACACAGAATAGTAACAGGAAACCTTGACAAGCATTAAGATAGCCTACCCAATAACTCCTGACATTTATATGTATAATTAAAATGTATAATTACTGCTAAACATATGGTTCGTGCGTAATGTACACAGCCTTTCCTCCCAGTAGCTCTCTTCTTAATGGGTTTCTAGATCCTCCACTGTTTCTGTTAAGAAGTCCTCTACGACATGTCAAGCTTTGCTTTTTAATGTCCTGTCATAAAGTTTGATTACAAGATTTGTAACAAAAGTAACGTATGGGATTTCTCCACATTAGACTTGCTTGTAACCAGATGCAGGCGACTTTGGTGAGAGAGTCCCTGGGACGTGTTTCGCCGCAGTTGACATTAGAAACATAATTAACTAACGAGCCGCGCAGTAAGAGCTGTTCTCGTGCAAGCAACTACATCTTCACACTACACGCTACAGGCTGCCAGCATTGGAGAAAGTTACAAGCGCACTTAGTGTATTGAGCTTTAGCCTGCCCTTACACCGTAAAACATCTTCTAGTAAACTTCCTAACCTGTTAGTGAAAATGTTAACCTATGCATAGTATGTAAATAATACCATACACCAGGCTGCGAATATAGGAATGTTACAGTACATAACTGGTAACTTACCTATCCAATTGACTATATCCTGAGCAAATGTAGGAACGCCATCATGGATGTATGGGTAACAACTTTACCATTCGCACTTTCTCACTATAGCCTGTTCACGAGACAGTGAGCACTTATGAGGCCCTAGTTATTTTTTTCCTTTCAGCCATTTTTTTTATCCTTCCAGCACTTTTTAAAATAAATACTGCCATGTAAGTAATAAACAAATTATATGTATTTCGCATGACTCGAAATTTAACGAGTAAGGCCACAATAAAATATATTTATTAACTATTATTCCAAATGAGGGGGTTTCAAAAAGTGCTCACTTTACAGTGAATTGCCTATATGCGTACACACTTATGTGATAAACTTGCAAATAATTTCTTACAGTGTAGATGTTTTCGTGAGGTACATCTGGCTCTATTAACAAGACGTCTACCGCAGCACACAGTGGCCAATCAAGACTCGAGGTCCCACGTAGCCAACCAGAGAACGAGCTACGCCACATCAAAGGAACCACCACGTCTTCTAAGAGAACTATGTACTACAATATATTTGTGAAATAGTTGTTTGCGCGTATACACGTAGGTATGTTCTGGGAATACACCTTTTTAATATCATATACGGGTTTGCTTTTTATGATATTAAATGTAGTCGAAGAAAAAAAATGTGAACTGGTAAAACACATTGCATTTTTGAGATCTAGTTTGCACAGGAAAAGCGCAACGACGAAAACATCGCAAGGCAGTCTAGCGTCTGTCGTGTAAAGGCGATGAGGCGTTGGGCGAGCGTGTTAGTGTAGCCCTTATCGCTCCCTCACTTCTGGGCCTTGCACGCGCAAAACAGCTTCAGGTACATAGGATCCTTAATTTCTGTATGCTTGCTTGTTCTGTGGCCGTACTGCAGTTTCTCGAGCAGCCATGGCGGAAGAGGGGAAGGGGTAAGGGCTAGGAATGTTGAAAAGTATCGATGTATCGAAATGACGATTATATCGATACAAATCGTCGATATATTTCAACATTTTATCGAAATCTATGTATTTTCCCACGTATCACGAATAAATATTTTTAAAATACTCTTGTAATACCTGGGTTTTTGGATACACAAATTTAAATTTAAAATACTTGGTTTAATTTGGCAACATGCACCAAAAACAGTCGCCACATCATTCTGCAATGTCTCGTGTCCTGAATATGTAATATTCCAAGCAATTTTACATTTGTCAAATCTTTTAATACATAAAATATCGGATTCTCAATGTACCAGAAAATCGACATTTTTCTCTCGATACATAGTTTGGCAAAAGGATACTTTTGTAAATAACCACTATAAATAATACCTACCCCCTCCCTTCCCACGAGCCAACGTCACTGGTAGGGGAAAAGCGGTACACGCGCTGCACTGGCCATGAACACAGGCCGCAGGCTGTGGAATGTCGTTGCACGCGCGCTGTGCGGTGCTGTACCCAACTGCAGCCCTACGGGGTGAGGAGGGGGTGACTNGTCCTCGCCAAGACGACGCCTCGGCGCAGGGGTGAACTTACTCATCTCTTCGCGCCATGGTCTAACTACACGCGTAATTCTTTATTATTTGTTTTTCTTAGCTATTTATGTTCTTCAAAGTACGTGAGGGAGTGAAGATATCTGGGCGGCTCTTAATATCGAGATCTTGAGAGCCGATGAGGGTGAAGCGAGGTGTGTATGGAGCAACGCCGGAATGCAAGGCCGGGGGAGAAGGGAGATCCCGAGAAAACCCGCCGACCAGTGGCATCGTCTGGCACGATTCCCACATGCGAAAATCCTGGGACGACCCCACCGGGAATCGAACCCGGTTCGCTTAGGTGTGAGGCGAGTACCCAAAAGCACGTCTATAGCGAAATACCTGTTGACATTACACTGCAGTATAAATATAAAAACTAAACTACGAACTCACAATTATGTGACAAAATCGATTCCGCCAAATTTTGGTAGGATGGATATCGTCACATAATTATGGGTTCGTGATTTAGCTTTTACGTCTGTACTGCAGTGTTTAACGTCGATAGCTCGTTCCTGTAGATTTACTTCAGAATTTACATGTTAAAAAACATACACAAGCAAGAAAAACAGGAATACAAAATGACGTGCGATGAGCCTGCGAAGAGGTGAGTGTTTCATTGACCTTTCCACTTTTATTACGTCACTTCTTCGTTGTTTTTTTAGTTTGCCCAATCAGAATTCACGAGCTGCACGTGCACCTATAACACTAAGCACTCGTGCGACTAGTGTCCGCATGTCGCCATGCTCAGGTGCGTATTCTATAGCGCAGCGGTCGGACGACATGTTTTGAAGGACGGACATTTATTTTCGTGCTCCTTGTTCACCAAACTAAAGAATGGAATTGATTATGGGCGTACACGATATTTTAAAACGTAGGCAACAGTACATTGATAACAAACTGCGACTGGAAGGGTTAAGGGACTGTATTGCCCCTTCAAACATAAATTATTCGTTTAAGTATCATAGCAAAAGAGTCAGGGTCATTACTGAAGATTTTTCACTATAGAAGAATCACATTTCATGTTTCTGTGCAAATGTTTGTACCTGATTGTTAATAGGTGTTCCCCGGTTTTCATTAAAATGAGCCAATACATTTATATATAAAATTTTGTATTAAATTAACTGTTGCATAAATATGCATTATCAGTTCATTTATTATGATTATTAGTTAATGATGGGTAAATTAATTAGCTAAGCTTCTATCGTCTCATTGTTCAATAAATCCTTGTAAATTTGAATCAGAAAGAAATAAATAAAAAATCCAACATGGCGGGTGACGCGGGCTTATAAGAAGCAACGACCAGGTCGGGATCTCCTACTAACTCGCCACTATGTTAAATGAACATACATATGAACGGTATGACTTCAGTCAATTTCCTTCTGTCCCCCCACCACTGCCAATAGGCAGGACCACCTGTTTTTCGCGAAAATACTTCCGCGCAGGCTGTATTTCAATACCCTACGGGCTTACCATCAGTTTTCTTTTGCTTATTCGGGGCGATGTTTTTTTGTAAGGAGACATTTTCTTACTTGACTGGCCAATCAGAATTAGGTTACTCCGATATTGTACGTCTGTGATTCGCGGGCACACGCCTAAGACACGTACGAGTTGAAATAATCCAACCGCGATACTGGTTGTAAACTAACGTGTTTTGGAGAACAACGATTCGTGGAATCTTTTCGCGAAAAACAAGTGGCCCTGCATATCACATATACAGTTGTATTGTCACGCCACAACTTATTTCAAGACTCCCAAAATCCTGATATGGCTCAAGTAAAGTTTCAAAGTAGTAAAAAAACACTGCTTCAAATAAAATAAATTTGTGTTCATCAGGTGTACGTCTCTACTCACTACATTACTTCTCGCCTTACTGCGTGAAGAAGAACGCCTGGTACACACTACATATGCTTTACTGATGTATACGATGGGTTGCGGAGTATCCAGGCGCTCTGTAATAAAATGCATAAAAGTACAGCACACCACGAAACCACAGAGTACAGAATACAGAGGTGAAAAATCCTTTTATTACGCGGCTACAGCCACACGCGCTAGCAACATGGCGTCACCATTCAGCGACACGTCGGAACGCCGTTTGCCAATCAGCGCCTGCGAGTTTACTCGGGAAAATTTCGCAGCAGACAGTAGTCAGTCAGTCACAAGGACCGTTCCTAGACCTCAACGAGGTATGGCTAGGGCTTCGCGACGATATTTCAGGACTACTTGCACTCCAAAACACCAAGAGATCAGATACACTTTCGTGATTGGATGATATTGACTGTCACGCATCGCAGGTGTCTGCCCGCGAATCACGGACGCTCAGTGTCGGAGTTACCTAGTTCTGATTGGCCCAGTCAGGTAAGGAACTGTCTCCCGACAAAGGCACGTGGCTATTAACCGAAGTAAAAATGCGCGTATGCCATAGGACACTGCAGTCTAGCCTTCGCGTAAATGTTTTCGCGAGAAACAGGTGGCTGTAGTAATATGACGTGTAAGTCGATACTTGTAAGGAAGGGTGCAGTATTCACCAACGTTTTGGAATTTCACTTAGGTTGCCGTCGTCCTTGATGCGCGACAGGAAATGAAGTCCTCTGATCCTCTGTTGGAGATAAGACAGGATGCTCGTACCGTTTGAGGTTCATTTCGCACTGGACCGAGATTCACGTAAAAAATATTGCAGCATGATATATATCTCGTATCTGTCTTTTTCCCCTGCCACGCGCAAACTTCCAATTTCGTATGTTCAAAAACACTGATCTTAGTTTCCTTTGCGATTTAGTCCCCTTCTTCCTTTTCAGGTTAACTTGGCAAATTATAATAATGCTACATTCGAAACAAATTACCGTATAGATATATTTGTGAGAGAGAGAGTGTTTGTCACTGTGTGGTCTGGCCTTGACACGCGACCGCGACGCTAAGATGGCGTCTCTCATGACGGACGAGACAAGCTGATGTCAGCGGAAACACTGCACCGCGAGGTAGAGTGCAGCTATCGCCATGAGCATTCCCACACATGTGTCTAGAGGTCGCTCCACACTCATCTCCTCTACGTAGAAGCGAAATGGCGTGGCGGTTGCTATGATACTGGTCTACCCATTCTCTCATTGGCTGCACGAGTCTCTGAGAATGGGCCTTGTACTTGATTGGCAACAGCGTACTGCGAGATTTTCGCAATTGGCAGAACTGCCGGCTGGCTTGTTTTACGAAAGTTAATATCGGAAAAAAATATATCGATATTATTTATATTGGTTATTTTTAAAAGTATCGTTTTACGAAACGACATATCGAAAGAAAAGTATCGATTTTCAGTACATCGGAATCCGATATTTTATGTACTGAAGGACCTTACTGATATATAATTGTTTGGAATATTGCATATTGACGACACGAGGCATTCAGGAAGATGTGGCGCCTGTTTCTGGTGCATGTTGCCAAAGTAAACACAGTAATTTTTTTAATTCAATTTTTGTATTAAAAAAGAGCTAATTAAAGCAGCAATATAAAAATATTTATTTCCGATACCTGGAAAAAAATTTATTTCGATCAAATATTTTTGAAATTTATCAACGATTTATAGCGATATATAGTTGATATAATATCGTCATTTCGATATATTGGCATTGTTTCAACATACCTAGGCGGGTAATTACCAGGCGCTGATTGGCGAATGGCACTCCGACATGTTACTGGCAAGTGACGCCATTTTGGTGCCGTGCGTTCTTTCGCGGCTTTCACCTTTGTATTTTTAAGTTGTCCGTCCACCTGGAGCTGTATTTCGCTTTTAAACCCGCGAAGTGCGGAAGCGATAAGGACGACACTGCCTTGCGCATCAAGTGCACCAGGGGCCACAGTGGTGTAGTGGCTAGATTACTCGCATCCCACCTAGGCGAACCGGGTTCAATTCCCGGCGGGGTCGCTCCCGAATTTTTGCATGCGGGAATCGTGCCGGACGACGCCACTGGTCTTCGGGTTTCCTCGGGGATCTCCCGTTTCCACCACCCTTTCATTCCAGCGCTGCTTCATGCTCGCATCGCTTCACCCTCATCGGCTCTCAAGACCTCGATGTTAAGAGCCGCCCAGATCTCTTCACTCAATCACTCATCAAGTGCACCGTCGCCGCAACACACAGACTTCCAACTGGCGTGCCGTGTTCTCGTCGTGCTGCGTGCACCTATGGAGCTTTATAAGGCGACGCTGTCATTCTATTGGCGGGAAGTCTGTGGCAAGGTTTAACACACTCTCCTCGAGTACTTCTGTAAGTATCTTACGCGAATATTTTGAGATACAGCGCTTTGAAAAGCCATTTTTATCTTTGTTGGTGTGCTCCGAAATTGTGTAAATATAAAATACGCAGGTTCATCGTATTCTTCAGGCTCCAATTTTGAGACACGAACAATGCAAATGTTACCTGAAGCGTATCAAATCCCGTCTTCACAATACTACTTCGTGTAAAATAGTAGTAGGTGAGTGGCGAACCACTCACGAGTGCCAATTCGTTGATTCTTGTTCGAACTCCGCTACAGGACAAAACCTTCTCTATACGCAGTGAAACACGCACATAACGAAAATAAAAACATTTTTTCGTAACCTCGTTTTATAAACCGCAAATATAGCCAGAGCTCTAACACTAAGGCAGGCGCGTTCGTCACTTTCACGTAAATTTCATATTTACAAAATACTATGTGTAAAGCTGTGGTAGGTGAGTGGTTCGCGTTATTAAGTGCTAGTTTATCGATTCGTATTCAAATCCCACCAAAGGACAAAATATTTATTTCTTTATAGTAATTTTTATACACAGTGAATCACCCACATAAAGCAAATTTTTTTTGTTACCTCTTTTTAAAAAATCTGATTTAAAAAAAATTAACTTGCAAGTTTGTGGACACGTTCAGTGTATTCACAGAGATATGTAAAATTTACGGTGAGAACGTTATTAAAAAAAAACAACGAAGGGGCCGTAATTTTAAAGGAATTTTTTCTCACAGTGCAGCTGCGTGTCTGTGCGAGAAAACATTATCAGACTAATCAGAATTGTATGGCATTGTATGTCCGTGATAGGCTGGCAGATATCCAGGATGCGGCGAGTTACAATCATTCAACAGAAATACTGGCTATGAAATAACGTGTAGTGGTGTACAACTCGTCTATCAGCACACAGATTGTATATCAGCACAGTGGTTGTATATAACAAGGTCGTATATCAGCACAGCTATTGGAAATCAGCACAGTGGATGTTTATTAGCATGTGGGTTGTATATCTGCACAGCGGTTGTATATCAGTACAGAAATTGTATATAACCACAGCGGTTGCATATCAGCACAGCGGTTGTACATCAGTACATCGATTGTATATCAGCACAGCAATCGCATATCAAAACAGCGATTGTATATCAGAACAGCGGTTTTCTATAACTACAGCGGTAGTATATTAGCAAAATGGTTGCATTTAAGCACAGTGGTTGTATATCAGCACAGTGGTTGCATATCAGCACAGCTGTTGCACATCATCACAGCGGTTGCACATCATCACAGCGGTTGTATATCAGTAAAGCGGCCGTATATCAGCACAGGTGTTGCATATCAGCACAGCGGTTGTATATCAGTACAACGGTGGTATATCAGCACAGCAGTTGCATATCAACACAGCTGTTGTATATCAGCACAGCGGTTGCATATCAGCACAGCTGTTGCACATCATCACAGCGGTTGTATATCAGCACAGGTGTTGCATATTAGCACAGCAGTTGTATATCAGCACAGCGATTCTGTATCAGCACAGGGGTTGTATATCACCACAGAGGTCGTATATAAACACAGCGGTTNGTCGTATATCAACACAGCGGTTGTATATCAGCACACGGTCGCATATCAGCACAGCGATTGCATATCAACACAGCGGTTGTATATCAGCACAACAGTTGTATATCACCACAGTGGTTGAATATCAGCACAGGGGTCGTATATCAGCACAGCGGTTGTCTATCAGCACCGCTGTTGAATATCAGCACAGGAGTCGCATATTAGCACAGCGGTCGCATATCAACACAGAGGTTGTGTATCAGCACAGTGGGTGCACGTTTTATAGTTTCGAGAAAATTAATTTGATTCGAACATACTGAGCGCAATTCAAGGCCCAGATAGGTGGGCGACTTAGAGACGTTTGATACCAAAAAATTATTTATTTTCTTATAGCACCAAACATTTTTCAGCTTGTAAGCTTTGTATGGGATGAAAATTTCCTCGAAAAAATTTTTTTAATGCTTTACATTTTTTAAATATTTTGATGCCAAATACACATTTTTTCTGTTTCCCTGCAGCCATAATAATAAATACAAACTAAGTTGTATTAACAAGTTGTTACAACGTTAACTAATTTTGTGTGGATTACTGTTTGACATACATGTAATCACCAAATAACAATTCGCGCATTTTTTTTAAAAACATATATTAAAAATATGCAAACGTGTATTTATATTTTAAAAAATTTCTTTGTATGTATATGGTGTGTTATTTGGTGATTACATATGTGTCACGTTGTTGCCCAATAGTTTACATTGTTTTTTATTTTTTTTACTCATGTGTACATTTTTGTTAGTATTTATTACTATGTCTGCAGCAAAACAGGAAAATTCTGTTGTTCAAAAAATATAAAGTGTAAAATAGTTTTATTTGAGGGAAATGCCATGATATGCGATGCGTACAAGTTGAATAACGGCTGGTACAAATATAAAATTGTTAATAGTTTGGTATCCAACAGCCTTTAGTACTCTGTGCTGTGCCGTGACTGAGCAGGGCGAACCAGCAGGGAAGCAGAGCCCTAAACATGTCAACTGTAACAAACAGCGGCCCTCAGGGCGTACTTGACCTTGCAAGTGGAGCTGTGGAGGGAGGAGGCGGAGACGCTCCGAGGTGAAGGTCCGCGGTTCGATTCCCGGCTGGCATGCAGGTGCACGCCGCAGAGGCGCGGTGCTGTCCACAGGGGTGTGTCAAGCTGCTGCTGCGAGTACTTCAACCTTATTGAAGTCAGGGACTGGAACATATTGCCAGTTGATGTGTGACAAGCTAGACTTCAATATTTGAGTCCCTTTCACGATAGGTTCACAGCTCGCTAAACACGCTGTAAGCAAATACCGATAAACTATCGCTAGAGGCTAGCGAAGTTCGCATTATTATTTNTACAGCTCGCTAAACACGCTGTAAGCAAATACCGATAAACTATCGCTAGAGGCTAGCGAAGTTCGCATTATTATTTGTCGGCAGACTAAACTCCAATATGATGTACGTTCTGCTGACGTCTACTGACTGGTTTCATTTAATGAATGAAGAAATTTGGGCGGCTCTTAACATCGGGGTCTTGAGAGCCGACGAGAGTGAAGCGAGGCGAGCATGCAGCATCGCCGGAATGCAAGGGCGGGGGAAATGGGATATCCCCGAGGAAAACCCGAAGACCAGCGGCATCGTCCGGCACGTTTCTCTTAGTTTTATTTCCTAGTTTACAATCTTATATATATGTATAGTTATGTTACAACAAAGTAAATACACGTGATGATGTAAAGGAAGGGGGGGGGGGTGTACCAAACGAACCGCGACAGTCAAATCATTTTAGAAAACGGACCCCACATGAAACTAATTGGTGATCCCTGCTACAGCCTAACACAAAGCCTGCAGCTCATAAGTTGTGATAACGAATTGAGAGTTTTGTGGACTTCAAATACAACAGGAATCACAACACTCCTTGTTTGCAACACCTGAAACCGTAAATTAATGTAATTCTGAAAGGGTTTATACAAATAAACATAATTAAAACTATAAAAACGTGAGAGAAAACTCGGAAGCGATTTGTTAAAAGTGCTATTACAAGGATACATCACTCAGATACGGCGAGCAACGTAGTTCTTGAACAACACGTTGTCGCTGCATCTCTGCTCACGGTCTGATGAGCTCGGGCAGACAGCTTCTTTGAGGACTGATGAGCACGTGCTTGAAAGTTACTTCAAGTAACTGGTTAGCATGCGGTAAATAACATATGACATGTTATGTAACTAATTCACATCCGCGGTAATGTGCAGGAACGGGTTTGGACCCTCTTAACGACATTTCTGTTTAAATCTGGTTGTTTTTATTTTCTTTTCCCCGCTCCTGCTCATGTACGGCGATGTCCTGTTTGTTGATAGTTTCGTAATTTGATAAGTGCATTTTAATTTCCTTTTTACGACACGGTTTCTCGCGCACGTTAAAGAATGCGCGCTTGTGAAATATGTAATATTCATTCTGCGTGGAGGCCTGGGGGATATCGGAAGATCAAAGTATTCACATACATTAATTATAAATGCAGGCGTTCGCTCGCGCAAGCGTTAATTGACATGCAAACGACGACCGCGGCGAATTGAACTCTGGGAGAAGAAACGTGTCCTTGGAAGATTTCAGTCAACCCGTAACGACAACTAATGCACGAAAGCCACCGTGACCACGAACGGGTTTCAGTTTTGAGTCTATCAGCTCGGTTCAGTGAGTACAGACCCGGCACGGCCATGACGTAGAGGTTGGAGACGTATGTTAGTTATTTCTCAGATACTGGAGTGGAGAATCATCAACTCATCTTCTTATGTCAAATTAACTGTGCACGTGGCTTCCTGAACTTTTTAGTTCAAGTGCTGCAACCACGTGATTCTTTAGCATAGTCTATTTGCGGTATCTTTTCACTTTTCGAATAAAAGTTTTGAAAAATCACATTTACGACGTGTCTGGTTCTTTCCTAAATATGTCATGTATCACAAGCATTTTATACTTCTTTTAACATTACAGTATCACATTTTTTGTTATATATAACTTTATATATATATATTGTTTATAAATACTAAGTAATAGTTCACTTATAATTAATATGAACAAAACCAAAGAGCAAATATGTGTGCTGGTAATGCCTAGTAATAAATAATTGTCATGCAAGATATTATTGAAGTGAGTGCACACGAATGCGGTGCATCGTCCCTTTAGTGCAATTTTCTAGTCGTAGTTGAGTTTTGTTTGCACGCGGCGGAGGAATAGCCTGGAAGCTGAACTCGAGCAGGACTCGAGGACTGTAGTTGGCTAAGCAGAGTAGCTGGTCCTCGCCTGCTCGGCGGCACATGGTCTGGTCGGCAGAAAGCCTCGGAGGCTAAAAGCGGGCGACGTCAGTCAGGAAACAGACAATCATTTTCGCGTCTCGCGGCCAAATTGCAGCGATCACATTATTCCGCGCGCCTTCGCACTCGCCCGCCGCCTTNTTATATCTTTACAGCGGCGAGAGCGAGCGCGCCGCGTGGCGAATGAGGGCATTCTCTTCCACACAGACGTGCGCCATAAAAACGAAAAAAGGGGTGGGGGGAGGCATATGTCCCTTCCGCCCTCCCCTCCAGCACAACCCAAACACTTTGCTGCCATTCACCAGCTTCACAAGCAGTGTTGCCAACTCTGAATATTTTCCCACCAGATCTGGTGGATATCAATTTCTGACTAATGCGTCTCCTTATAGGTTGTTCACGGTAAAGTGAGCACTTTTGAAGCCCTATGTTAATTTTCCTTATCAGCTACCATTTAAAATAAATATTGCTGTGTAAGTAATGAACGCAGTGTATATATTTCACCGGACTCGATTACTAACTTCTAATGCTATAATAATATATATTTATTGACTATCATTCCAAATGAGAGGGCTTCAAAAATATAGTGATGTATGTGATATATGTGTATTTATCGACAGCGATGTTTTTCAAAGGTTTATTTCAAAAGCGCTAACTTTACCGTGGACACAGTATTGAGTACACGACGCTCTCTGTTAAAAGTATACCAATAAGAACTGTCACATTGCATGACAGTGTACAAATATAACACTTATTAAACTGTTTGATAAGCTTACCCACTGCAATCGAAAAGTGAGACGCACTATATTGGGCAAAATTGTTACCTAGTGGTCTCTGGATTTGTTCCTTAAATTGTGGTTTGAGTGTGGCGGAAGAGGGATAAAATATATGATATCTCGAATGTCCAAAAATTATATTTAAATGTGTGCACGGCGTAGCTATAACTGTCTCCAGCATACCCCTGATTTTGTTATTGGAGATTTGGTGGCATTTCATCAATATTCTTATTTCTTACATTGTCTTCATTTCATTTCATCACTAACTTTGTAACAACTGTAATAAATATTATGCATATTCATATAAGTTAAACTGCGTAAAAGAAAGTATTTTTGAAAATACGTTAAGCTATTAAATAAAGTAGAATGTAATATGTTGTTATTGTTATTAATCGAAATATGATTCGATATATTAACATAAGCTAGTGTATTCTGGTGGACTTTCACTTGTGTCCTAGTGTAATTCTGTGTCCACCTGTTGGCAACAGTGTCCGCAAGAGAGAATGCCCTAGACGTGCGTCTCTTTCATGCAAGCCGGCGATGAAGCCACGGCTATTCTTAGTCGGCGCAGAGGAGCAGGATGGAACTGCGAGTGTATGAGAGAGCCGGCGTGGGATTGGCCCAGCTCTCTCGCTAATTGCTTCGCAGGGGGCCGCCTCTCATTGCGAGTAATCGCGTTTCCGCGCGTGTTGTGCCTCTGATAAAAAGGGGGGGGGGGATAAGTCTCGTGACATTCCCCAAACCAGACCGCAGAGAGCATTGTACCATACCACCTGCTGAAACACGCGTCTTCCTCTTCTGGGGGTCGCGGTGGCTGAGCGGTTAGACTGCCTTCCACCTAGGCAAACCGGGTTCAGTCCCCGGCCGGGCCCCCTCCCGGATTTTCGCAAGAGGGAATCGTGCCGGAAGATGCCGCTGGTCGATGGGTTTTCTTGGGGATATCCTATTTACCCTGCCCTTGCATTCCAGCGCTGCTCCATTCTCACCTCATTTCACCCTCTCTGGCTCTCAAAACCTCGTCGTTAAGAGCCGCCCAAATCTCTTCACTCAACTCAGCATTCGTCTTCTGGGCATGTCCCCACTGACTCGCCCATCGGCAATACAACTGTCGATGTCACGTGGTCAACACTGATGAACGCTTTTGTTTACATTTTAATTTTCAACAGACCCGCCTTTATTATCAATAAAATACTTTCACTAAAATATGTTCTATTATATGCTGTTCACGGTAAACTGAGCACTTTTGAAAACCCTTGTATGAAGGTTGTGTATAATCTATTAAAGGTTTGTTCAAAATTTTTGAATCAAACTTTTTTGAAAAATACCCCCCACCCCCCTCTTCCCCATGTATGACATGTTTCCTAAATATGCCATCTATCACAAGCACTTCATTTTTCTGTTAACATAAAAGTATTTTATTTTTTACTAAACAGAAATTCTCCTTACATATTATTTCTAAATTGTAATATTTTATTTGTAAATAATACTAATGAAAACAGAGGGGAAATAGGTGTGTTGATAATGCCTAGTAAGAGAATGTTCTTTTGCAAGATATTATTACACTGAATGCGCATGAATACGACGCGTTGTACCTTTGGTGTGTTTTTTCTACACTCGGTTAACGTTATTTCTACTACAGGTTGGGAACAAATACAGATTTCTTATGGGAGAGTTTGGCATAGGAACGATTTCCGCCGCTAGGTGCGCAGTGTTCCAAAATGTAACTTTCAATTTAAAATGTTAAACTACGTAAATTATAAAATTAAAAAATATCACTTAGTTACGAAGTTTTTTATATTCGATTTGGGATTATTACAAGTATCCCATTATATTAACACAGAAACGTAATGCAAATCTGGTACTTTGCCAACAGTAGCGCTTACTTCGTGGCGAAAATAGTATCTTTACCAAACTTTAACATTGATCTTCTCAAGCTATAATAGAAGTAACCCTATCTCGGTTAAGCTTTGTTTGCACGTCGCGGACGAATATCTTGGAGGTATGTATATATTTAGCAGGGCTTCAGAAAAGTTGTAAGTAACCATGAATGGATTACCCCAGTAGATCACAACACTTGAAATTACAAACTGATACGGGACTGAAAGGAATATAATGGTATTAATTATAAGAGCAACATCGTTACGATATCAGCGCCTTTACCGACAAGTTCGCGTACTCGAAAATTCGTCGATGGAACCACCAGTGCTTGAAACACCGGTCTACATTCGGTCGACGCATTCTTCGAACATCAGGCTGACGTTTCAGCGGTTTGCTTCTATCTCCTGGCGCAAATTAATGCAATTAATTACATACAAATTCAACACTTTCCATCTCCCGTTTGTTAAATTCGACGTTCGAATTACGTTTTTACATTTTTCAATGCTTGAAAAATACGGAAAGGTGGTATGTCAATTTTTATTTTCCATATGAAGCGTTCGAAAATTCATCGGTCGATGTTTTGGTGCATATCTACCAGATACATTAAATTTTCAGGCCGGCTGAAACGTAGAATGAATATGTGGTAGAGTGATCACGTTAGCTGCGCAAAACCTTTCTCCGCGTACTAACTGCGTTTCTGCCTATACAACTATCATATACCATATAGATGGAATTTTAGGTTAGAATACTGCTTATGTAAACAAGTGTTTTGAAATGTTTGTATACTTCCTCTAACAAATTCATTATTGAAATTTGTTAGAAATCAAATAGTTATAACTTATTCATACAAAATGGTCTGTCTTTTGAAATTTGAGATACAAACAAACACGTTCATCAGTGTCGGATATGTGACTTTGACAGTTGTTTTGGCGTGGTGTACGTCAATGTCGGATACATGCGCAAAAGGCGAAGAATCTGTTTATAGTCTATTGTTTCCTAAATATGCCATGTCTCAAAAGCGTTTTCTACTTGTGTTAACATAAAAGTGCCTTATTTTTGGTTAAATTTAACTTCCATCTATAATATGTCTATAAATAATATTATTTAATTTTTAATTAATATGAATAAACACAGAGAGGAAATATGTTTGTTGGTAATACCTAATAAAAAACAGTTCCTATGCAAAATTTGATTACAGTAAATGCGCACTGATGGTTGGGAAGCTCAATGCTTTTAATTTTGCAACTAACATTTTTCGCCACTAGGTAAGCGCGAGTGTCGCATGTGTACAGGATTTTTTTTTATATTTTGTACGTCAAAGAAAAAAATAATTGCAATAATAATAAATAAAATATAAAATAACTTCTTAACTAAGTGAAATATTTCTCTTTTATTATTCACGTAGCTTCAAACTTTAATTTAAAATTACCTCTTTGGATCACTAGCGCTTACCTAGCGGCGGAAATTTTCTCTATGCCAAACTCTACGATAAGGAAACTCGCTTTGTTCATAACCCGAGTAGAACTAACCTTAACTCGGTTAAGCTTTGTTTGCACGAGGCGGAGGAATGTCCTGGGAGTAGAACTAACCTTAACTCGGTTAAGCTTTGTTTGCACGAGGCGGAGGAATGTCCTGGGAGTAGAACTAACCTTAACTCGGTTAAGCTTTGTTTGCACGAGGCGGAGGAATGTCCTGGGAGTAGAACTAACCTTAACTCGGTTAAGCTTTGTTTGCACGAGGCGGAGGAATGTCCTGGGAGTAGAACTTGTGCAACAATTCCACTCTTTCAGTTAATCAGCGCGTGAATGAAGTGAACGGATCCATGGCACTGTTTATTTACACATGGCAGAGTGATACAGAATGAGCAGAGAAGTACATCTTCAGCAATGCTATCAAAAGTCGCCAATTAACCGAGCGAGAACTAGCTATACGATGTAGTCAACATTGTATATGCACATGCGTATATACTAGATTTCATATAGACTGTACCAATTTCGACGGTTCTGTGGTAGTCACTGTTACCACGCTAACGATCGCTGCTATTTGGAGAGTAATATACCTTCAGCAGCAACGTATCACATTATTAAATACTCTCCAAATTGCAACTATTAAGATATTCATGGTTACCATGGTCACATTCACCACCACAGAACTGTCAAAATGCGCACCACTTATATACAATGGAGTATGTAAGTGTTGTGTGTGATGACGTAACTGATGGCCAGAGCTCCAAGTGAAATCCACTTGGTGTAAACTACGCAACAGCTTCAGATCAAAGCATTTTTATCGCGAGGCCTCGTGGCCCACATATTTTTATTATTGCCATTCTAAGTAATAGCAGAGATCACCAGGTCATCGCACAGATAAAACAAACAGCCCATGGAGCGTCCAAAGATAAACGGTGATAACACCATTCATCGCACTGGGGGGGAAATCCCGGAAGCTGACTTTGTGATCTTCGTAACCGAGTTTCGTACCCCGCCTCGTATACCACAGGCGATGCAACATCTGTAGACGTGTCGTTTAATACGCTATTGCAAGAAAGCGCCGAGATTTTCAACGACCCGGTCCCACAACCATAGGGAAGCAATTCGTTTGTGTTTTGTCTGGCGTGTAAATTAATTAAAACCTTTGTTCTCTGCAGATGGGATAAGGCACTGTTCTACCATCGCCTTATCCCGTCTTCACATGCCTGTGAAGCTCTGCTAATCCATTCTGATTCTGCCTCAACTTTCGAAATACTTAAATGTTCCGCAACTAATAAGTGCTCAGAGCTTCTCTCCACAAGGCTTACATTAATTTAAACGCCAGACAAAACACAAACGAATTGCTTCCCAATAGTTGTGGGACCGGGTCGTTGAAAATCTCGGCGCTTTCTTGCAATAACGTATTAAACGACACGTCTACAGATGTTGCATCGCCTGTGGTATACGAGACGGGGTACGAAACTCGGTTACGAAGATCACAAAATCAGCTTCCGGGTATTTTTTCCCCCATTGCGATGAATGGTGTTATCGCCGTTTTTCTTCGGACGCTCCATGGAGCTGTGTGATGACCTGGGGATCTGTGCTGTTATTTGAGAACTTTTTTTCTTGCAGGGTGTACGTAAGTTAGACCGACGAACTTTGGCGGCGGGTAAGGTAATCACGAAAAAAGAAGGTTAAAACATATACGACTTGTGGTCTAAAATGAATCCTATGGGCGTACACATATTTGAAGTTGGACCTGAAACACAAGTGTATCACAAATATCGGAGAAAATTTTTTTAGATGGAACACCGAGTGTCTGGATAATGTGTAACGGGACAAAGGTCTGTAAACACCACAACACCTGCTTGTCGCTGTCATTAAATTATGTCATGAAAATAATCACTTACTTCTACGTAAGCTTCTTGATGCTGTAGCATACTTGGGATTTAAAATATAGATTATTAACCGCATGTCACAGTTAACTATAAACATTATCCAGACACTCAGTGTTCCATCTCTAGCAGTTGTAATAAACTAGTGCTTGAGTTACAACTTCAAAGATATGTAGAACCCTTAGGATTCACTTTAGACAGTAGGTTGTCTGCGCCTTCTTTTGTAGTGATTAACGTGAAGCCGAAGTTTGTTTGTCGNGGGGGGGGGGGGGGTGAAATGTCGTGAAAAGATTTCGAGACAAGTTATATTTCAAAACACTGTGTGGTCATTTACCTTTCTCGATTGGCTACAATGACATGCTACTCTTAGAACGCGAATCGCTTTGGTTCACTGCCAAAGTTGTTCAGTTCTAATTGGCCCGGTTAAAACAGAAACGGCTTCTCATGCAGGGGGGCGACCAATTGAAAAAACAAAAATGTATGTTTGTGTTTGGAGTATTGGAGTCTACCAGGCTCTCGGATGTTTTCTTAGCAAAATATCACTGGCTCTACGTAGAAGACTCCCCTCTTTGAAAAATTGCTAGCTCGTTGGGGACTGGCATACCGGAACCCTTGATGGTAGACAGTTTTCTTAGACAGCGCAGTAACGTTTATAATAGGTTCCTCACTATTTCAACCAATCATGCTGGAAAGGAGTTCATTAACTTTAAGATATCACCCTGTTATAAGTTTCAGTAAGTATTGGGTGCCAATATACTTACACTACATTAAAAAAAATGTATACCGTATTCATTTATGAGCTGAATCTGATCGAAGGGGATTCATTAACAATTATGAGAGAATACCAAATTTGGCGATAATTCTGATGCAAGACTGACCCTCACATATCTTTTATTTACTTTTGAGGAAACATGTTATTTACTACTAGCCCTTACCTTTATAATAAGGGCAACATTTTTGGTGTGGTCGGGCTCTACCAGATTCTGCCATTTATTACTGGCCGGTATCAGTAACTTAAGTCTAGCTTCAACTCAAAATAATAAAGCGAATTCATGTATCTGTTAACGATGCTTCGATACGAAGAGAGTTACCAACCAAAAAATTTGCAAATATTTCAAGGTACGTCAAATATACGAGTTAGCCCTCATTCCCGCCCTTCTGCATGGAAGCTGAAGCTCTGAACACTAAAATCGAAAACGTTAAAACTGTTCCAAAACAGCGAATTTGGTTGCAGATCTGTTTAAACTGCTCCACCTAAATCAGTAAAATCCTACTATCAATTTAGTTGCTGATATTCACTGGTGAGACAGTGATTTAGACTGATTCCTGGTGAACTGCGCTGGGCCGGCAGTGAAACATCAGAGTATTCCTAGCTAACTGAAGATTGGGTAAAATAATTTTACTAATTAATATCACAGCTTCAGATTTAGAGTGTAAGTATCAGCAATTTGTTGACGAATAGGGAAAGGAAGGAACGTCCCTTATTAGGAAACGCCCGGCATGTCGTGCAGATCGGGCAAGCATCAAATACTATCTGTTCTGTTCAAATCAATAAGAACATTTTTTTTTTTGGAACACAATGCAGTCGGGATTCAAAGTGGCGGTGGAAGATGTTTCAAGGTCGAGGCAGGTGGTATTACCTGCCGAGGACGCTAGCAGTGCGGCAAGCAGNACAATGCAGTCGGGATTCAAAGTGGCGGTGGAAGATGTTTCAAGGTCGAGGCAGGTGGTATCACCTGCCGACGACGCTAGCAGTGCGGCAAGCACGTCGGAGAATGTACTCGAGTGTGGTTAAGACGCCACTCACGTTCGCCGAGCGCGTGTCGTGCATCGTGTACCGGCCGGCGACTGCAGACGGGTACAGATTGCCTGTGTTTTTGTTTCGCTGTCCGCGCTCGACCCACAGCAAGTGGGAATTTAGTGTCGAGACACTGACAGTGCTCACACTGTGCTCACGCGCTTAGCGGGTTTAAGTCGTAATCAGCAATTAACTTACTCTATTAAAAATATCTGGCTGTGTTCGAATTCACCATTTAGTATTTTTGTATTTTGGTTTTAATAACTCTCCATTTTACCGCCTTCGACAGTCACTTGTTCAGCGATGATTGCGATAAATGACATACATAGTGTATGAGTAGGGACACCCGAATTTCGCGAAAATATTTCACGACCAGTTGTAGGCTATTCCATGACACTTTATAGCTCAGATCAACTTTCTTGATTGGCTGATCTGGGTGTCACGCGTCTGAGGTGTGTGCTCGCGAATCACAGACGTACAGGATCCGAGTTACCTAACTACGATTGGCCAGACAAGTACGAAAATGTCTTCTTACAAAGACTCGTGGCCAATACGCAAATGAAAACTGCCCATACAGCGGTAGGCTATTGAAATCTAGTATTTGTAGAAATCTTTTCGCGAAATTAGGTGTTCCTATGTATAAGGACTGGAAAATTTCGCGAATTCATTTTAGGACAAGCTAGACTTTGAACACATGTATTTGTTATATCTGTGATTGGATAACAAATTATAAGAATCCCGTGCCACTGGTCTGAGGTAAAACTGGCTACACACTGGAGAAGCAGCCAATGAACAGAAAGCTGAGGCTCGACAATACACAGAACAGTGGATTTTAGCCTACGGGTCGTTTGCAACGCGAAATTATCCTGCCCCCTATGTACAAGCAGTTTGCACTCACTTCCTGGTTTCAGCTTTTCTGCCATTTTTTTTATCGTCGTCTACAAATCAAAGAATAATTTGTACCTCGAATTACTTCAATTATATCAAGCGCTACGCATATACTTTAATTGGGTATTGATGTTGCAACTATGTAACTTAATAGTGTACAGTAAATTTTGTTTAACATAAGTGGATACTAGTTACTGAATTATTGCGTTATTGCATTCTCCACTGAATTTTTTCAGCGCATGGGAATACCGCGGTGGTGTCCATGACTCTATAAGTAGGATTATTTTTAGAGTGATTTTTCGCGAAACAATCTGAGCACATGGTAGATTTCACTACTCTAAGCACAAACATAAATTTTATTTTGCCATTGGTCGCCCTCTGCATGGGAAGCCAATTAGAATTCAACAACCTTGCTAGTGAACCAAAGTGACCCGCGTACTAAGAGTAGCATGTTGTAGCCAATCGAGAAATGTACACTACCATACAGTCTACTGAAACATATATTTTCTCGAAATCTTTTCGCGAAATTTCGCTGCCCCTAATTATTTTGCAGTGATTTCCCACTGCCTTACGTAGTACAGTTTGTTCACGGTTAACTAAGTACATTGGAGATCAACCTTTAATGACTGTCACCTGCATGGACTTATTTTAACGGACACACTAATTGGCATGCGCCCAGTAAAGTTGCTAATGGTGGAGGGAAAGTAGTCCCATGTTTAGAGACCTGAAAAATTCGCGAGTTCAATGACCTGCAGGCTAGACTCTACAGTCTTATGTACAACTATGCCGATATCAACTGCATATTGGTAGTCTGCTGTCACAGAGGAAGGCGGCGATTGGGCCAGCGCTCTCCAGGAGGTGTCAAACACCGCGTGCACTAATGGCTAAGGTTATAAAAACACACGTGTTTTGAATTCTAGCTTGTCCCAAAAGGAATCCGCGAATTATTCAGGCCTCTGTCTTAACGTCTAATTGAAAATGTTAGAAACGTATGTGAATACGAAAATTAATTCTTTGGCGGTTTTTTGCATATTAAAGTAAGATTTAGCAAACCCGTAAAACAGTTACTTTCCTAATAATTTCACAGTTTCACTTGACCGACGCATGAATAAAGTGACGAGGTCAATGGCAGTGTTAATTTTACATACGGCGTATGAATACATAAGGTGTAGGGCCACCTGTTTTTCGCGAAAAGATTTGTGCTCAGGTTAAACTTCAAATTCTTACGTGCAAGCTTGCAAATCTCCTTTGGTTACTGACTGCACGTCTGTGTGAGAAGACAGTCCCTACTGGACTGGGACAATCAGAATAAAATTAACCCTGGCACTGAACGTCCGTGATTGGCTGCACACACTTAAGACTCGAGCTAGTTACAACACCATCCAACCGCGATCTTGGTTCTGAACTAACGTGTTTTGGAGTGCAAATAGTTTTCTAGTAAGCGGTGATTACCGCAAGCATTTGTGTTCGAGGTTGCTTGCATTAAGACTCCAACCATTGGGTATGAAGAAAGTACTATATTTTACATTCAGAAAGCATAAACAAATATTGATGACATTTCTAAAGCACCTCGTGAGTTTCAGTTTATGAAGTCATAACCCACACAATCAATCTTTAAGGTAATTCATAGCCAATATATAACGCTGGCAGGATTAACATTTTTCTCTTGAATACCATGCCATTTTTGAGACTAGCACAATCTTCATAAAATAAGATTTTATTTGGATTCCTGCATAAGTGCTTGTCAAATCCTAACGTTATTGTTTTTGTGTTTGAAAAAAAAAAACACTTCTTGGAAGTATTTCGATTAGGCGGGGGGTGAGGGGTTAGAAGGAGAGCAAAAGAAAAATTGAAAGCCAATTTGTTATTTATTTAAGGTGTTTAGCAAATTACATT
The DNA here is from genome assembly GCA_002778355.1 of Clitarchus hookeri. Lineage (NCBI taxonomy): Eukaryota > Metazoa > Arthropoda > Insecta > Phasmatodea > Phasmatidae > Clitarchus > Clitarchus hookeri. Next base: position 91,616 of record NQII01006641.1, on the reverse strand, counting down.
TTTAATTGATATGAGATTCGAATTATAAAATAATATACAACTTCTTCATGTCTAAAACTTTAAAATGTATTAAAGTTATTTTGTGTACGAGATATCTACGGCGTCAAGTGGTATTCTATTTCCAGCGACAGTTATAACAATCTATGTACGTTAGCCTTTTTGTTCTTTCAACAGCAGTCAAACTGTGAAAGCTACCAGGCATATTCAGCCAGCACAATGAGTGTAGTTGCATTGCTAGTATAAGATGTCCACGGTAAAGTGAGCACTTTTAAGGCCCTATTTATTTTGTCCTTTCAGCCATTTCTTATCGTTTAACCACCTTTATTGAAATAAATATTGCCATGTAAGTAATAAACACAGTGTGCATATTCCACCGAACTCGGAAGTTGACGTCTAAGGCTACAATAAAATATGTTTATTGGCTGTTATTCCAAATGAGAAAAGTGCTCACTTTGCCGTGAACAGGCTTTACACGAGGGCGGCAGTCTTGTTACTCGTACACTCCGGCAGCCTTGAACACTTGACCTGCCCTCTGACAGAACGCGCTAACACAGCCGCTACTTGTAAGCATTACGTAACACACCACGTCCAATCTAGCGAGTTACTCCAGACGTTCCACGAACTCACGAGTACAGTTCTACAGCTCGTCAACGAGGGGGCGCAGCGCGTTTTCCGTTTGCTATTTACGGTCATTTTCCTAACGAGATTTATTAATAGGAAGTGTTGCTTACACAAAGGTCTGTTTCGTTTTATAACTTATGCAATATTGTTTATACTCAGAAAGTGTTAAAGTTTCCTCCTCCCTGTGTTTTCAAACACTGCCGAAATTCAAACGCGCCAGAGACATTAGCTTTCTATAAGACGTCCGTATACAATGCGGGCAACCATTTATTAACGTCGCCTCAATTTCAAAATCTCGTACATCTACGTTCTCAATTTCACTCTTTAGTTTGGTAAGCAAAGAGCACAACATTATCTTTTTTTTTCCTTGAAATGATATCTTTCGGCCGAGTAAAACTGGTCATTTATAAAGTATGTTGGGGGTCGCGGTGGTGCAGTGGTTAGACTACTCGCCTCCCACCTAGGTGAACCAGGTTCCATTCCCGGCGGGGTCAGTCACGGATTTTTGCATGTGGGAATCGTGCGGGACGATGCTGCTGATAGGCGGGTTTTCTCGGGGATCTCCCATTTCCACCGCCCTTGCATTCCCGCGCTGTTCCATATTCGCCTCGATTAACTCTCATCGGCTCTAACACCCCCCAAGTTAAGAGCCACGCAAATCTGTCCACTCACTATAAAGTACGTTACTGAGTGTATGATGAACTCACGAACACTAGTCTCACAAGTATGGCTAGTGCTGTAGGTACACATGAAGTAAGCTCTCCCTCCAAACACAGAGGACCAATAACAGACATTCGTCGGCACAGCTGATGAGTGGGTACTGAGCGGGCAGTTTAAAGGAAGACGTGGCGTAAGCAATGATATGTTGACGTCCTTACAGGCAGCTACAGACGTTTCACATCTAGCCTGTTGGAAATAAATGAGTGAAGAGATTTGGACGGCTCTTAACAAAGAGGTCTATTAAGGTGATTGATATAAGTATGGAGCAGCACCAGAATGAAAGGGCGGGGGAGAAGAGAGATCCCCGAGAAAACCCGTCAACCAGTGGCATCGTCCGGCACGATTCCCACGTGCGGAAATCCGGGAGTGGCCCGGCCGGGGTGGAAGGCGAGCAGGCTATCCGCTCAGTCACCGCGGCCCCGCCAGCGTTGAAAGTGTTAGCGAACTTGATTGCTATGCGGTTAAAATAACTGTTACTGAGACTTCAGACGTCTGTGACGTCTAAGACACGTAACACGGAAACTATCCAATCACGAAAGTGAATCTGAGTTAAAATGTTATGAAATACAACTGACCGTGAAATATTTTAACGAAAATCGTGTGTACTTATATATGACTAACTACTGAAGAATTAAAACTTGTACATATGACTCGTTAATTACTATGGAAATAAGTTTTGCAGTTTGCCTATACTTATTTTACGCACATTCCATAAGAGAGGGGACATTTGGCGGCGCTTAATAGCTGAGGTCTTCAGCATCTAAAACTCGCTTTACTATGACTAACGTGTACGTAATGAAAGCGTACGTATCACAATGGAAGTAGGCGTTCTTAAGGAGGTTCAAGGTCATCCGTGTAAACTTGTCGTGTAGGAACATCTGTGTTTAGATGTGCAGGAAATGGCGATATTTTATTTCGTGTCGTGGACGTAAGGCTATCAGCCAATCAAATTAAACGATGAAATAAAAATAATGTATTTATTTGAGTATATAATTTCTAAAAGAAAACGTACGTATTAATTCTTTATTTAAAATATATATCTAAATTACTGTATTTGCTAATTAATCACCACTTTACTAAAATCAATTTAATTTATAGTGGCGTGTGATTGGTTGACCGTAAGACGTGTACCTTCATTATAAACCACGCGTTTTTGTAAACGTTCTATGCACGTGTCTCTTACGTANACCGTAAGACGTGTACCTTCATTATAAACCACGCGTTTTTGTAAACGTTCTATGCACGTGTCTCTTACGTATACGACATTGATCGTGAATAGAGTTTTACGAATGGAGCAGCGACAGAATACAATGGCGGTATAAAATGGGAGTGCTCCGGGGAAACCCACCGGTCAACGGAAACGTCCACTGCGTTTCCCCACACGTGATAGTTAAGGCAGCCTCACAATAGTCCGCCGCATCCGTCCAGTCGTCTGTCCGTCCGCCCGTTGAGAGCGATCCGCAACCCGCCGTCNACTTTACCACCAAAGATAGATAAGCACAGATCCACCGCCTTGCATTTTATTTCAAAGTGAATATTCGCGTCTAAGGGATACCAGAAGGCGATCTGTTGAAGATCACGTGACCGCCAGGCGGACGTGTGCGAAGAATGGTCGGAGAGTTCAGCCAGCTCTAGGTTGTGGTTCTCTCCGGGAATGGAGCCCGATATGCCGCGCGGTGTGACCACTAGCCCACCGCGGCTGCCAGAGTTTGTGTTTCAAGAGCTGTTTTCCACACCGCGCCGGCGGTTGGCTAACAATGTGGGATGCGTGCGAGGGAGTCTGAGCTCCTTTATCACGGACAATAAACCTCGCGAGTTAGTGCAAAGAACAATGACTCCCTCTTGGCTTGCGCGCGCAGATGTTATCAGCAGCGGCCGTGAACTCAGATGCAGCTGCGGCCAAGAGCTCGTCAGCACGTCTCCTGCGCCTCATCTGCAACTTACTCAGCCTAGAGGCTANCCTGCGCCTCATTTGCAACTTACTCAGCCTGTAGACTATTCACGGATAAGTCGGCGCTTTTTGAAGCCCTCTCGTTTGGAATAATAGTCAATAAATATGTTTTATTGTCGCCTTAGACGTTAACTTTTGAGGCCAGTGAAATATATACACTGTGTTAATAATACTTGCATGGCAATTTTTATTTTAAAAAGTGGCGGAAGGATAAAAAAATTTGCTGAAATAAAAAAGTAACTAGGTCCTCAAAAGTGCTCACTTTACCATGAACGGTTTGTACCAAGCCTGCAGCCACCGAGTTTAAATGGGGAAACAATGTTAAAAAAATTACATTTACATGCACCACTTTTAATGATAACTGGTAAAAAAAAATTCAACTTTATCTGAAAATACTGCAGTGTTAAAAAAATTAAAAATTTTTAATTCGTTATATTTTTGTAAAATATATATTATAATGTTAGACTAAGAAAATATTAAACATTAAATTTGCAAGATCTATTAGCGTGACAGTATTCCTTAAGAAATGTCACGTAGAATATTTTTTTTGTTTGAAACGGTTATCTTTAAAAATGACGCACTGACATCAGAAAAATTCTACAACTTTTGTCTACAGATAAAAATTAAGAAAAAAATCTGTCGGAATAATTTATTCCTAATTGCGTTTTTTATTTTCTGTAAAATCAATTATTTATATATATATATATATTATTTCTTACTTTATAGGTTTTAAAGCTTTTATTACAATAAAGTTTTCATAACGATCATTGTCATCTATTCTCGAGGTACATATATTTAACAGTGTACAAAGTATGAATCCGTTTTCAATGAAAACGTTCATGCACCCCCATTTGCCATCTTCCCTCAAAAATATTCCATTACTGGCGATGCTATTAAGGGGCATGAAACAAAAAATTAACGGTATCGAGGTTAATATTATTTTACAATTTTATGTATGCCAATAGAGAAAACAAAGAAAGGACAATCCTGCAAAATTGTTTTTACTAAATATATCAGCAAATAAAATGGGCAAAAATCGGTATCTAGTATTGACCTTTTTTTATAAAAGTTTTTCTGTGTTGGCTTTCGAATGCCTGTAGATTCTACTAACGTATTTGAAGACAACTAATGTCCCACGAATAAAAGTCCCACATCTTGTTTGCACAAACCATTTTATTATTTTTTTTTCCTGTAGATTTAAATGTAGTAGTCTGTAGACTGGTAGCTACATTCGAAGCTGACAAAACGCAAATTACAACAATACGTCATATATTTAGTAGACCAAACGGGTCACGTGACCATTTTGTTGACAAAGAGTGGCAATTGGNAGATTTTGTAGACCAAACGGGTCACGTGACCATTTTGTTGACAAAAAGTGGCAATTGGAAGACTGCGTCAGTTGCTAGGTGCTGACTGGCGAACGGCGTTCCTACATGTTGGTGGCAAGTGCCGCCATTTTCCTGGCGTGTGCGACTGGAGCTCGCGCTATAAGGAACTGCTTCACCTCTGTATGCGTGAGCATTCTGTACCGAGAGTGTGCGGCAAGTGTTTATACCGAGGGAGAAAGAAGCAGTCGAGCTGCCGGTAGCAATGACCTACTTGCTTGTTGGTTTCCTTTCAGGGCGCACAACCTGAGGCACAAAAAAAAAACTCATATCGCCGCGTCACGTCTGGCCATATGGCGGCTAACTGGAGTTCTCGCCGA
>NQII01006641.1:50580-71305 GCA_002778355.1 Clitarchus hookeri | reverse complement strand
GAGCCATAAGAGTCGCGCATATTAGGCTGTGCGATCTCCGTGGCTTTTCCTTCTCTCTTTACCGTCGGCAGCTCATCTCAGCGAGGCCGCTGGATAAACAACCCACAGCCGCAGCCCACAGTTACTTCCAACTTTCCTGAAGCCGTGCTGAAGTTCTACTTCCAGTACATTCCTCCGCTTCATGTAAACCAAGCTTAGAAAATTACACCAGAAGGCAAACGCACCGCATTCGTGCGCACTCAGTGTGATGATGTTTTGCATAAAACTATTTCTTACTAGGTATTATAAACAAACGTATTTTCTCTATGTCTTTACTGGTATTATCTTAGTTATAAAAGAAATATTACAATTTGTAGGTATAATGCAAGTAAAAGTTAAATTTTCCAAAAATAACGTACTTCTATGTTCTTTGATATTAACATAAGTATAAAAAAAACCTTGTGTTACATAATATAATTATAAAACAACCGACACGTCATACATGGGTTTTTTTCAAATGTTTAATCCAAAAAGTGTGCAAAAACCGCGAATAGACTATAAGTAGAAAGGAGACACTGCCACGTGGGGCCGCGGTGGTGTAGTGGCCAGACTACTCACCTCCCACGTATGTGATCCAAGTTCGATTCCCGGCGCGGTCGCTCCCAGATTTTCCGCAAGTGGGAATCGTGCCGGACGATGCCACTGGTCAGCGGGTTTTCTCGGGAATCTCCCGTTTCCCACGCCCTTGCATTCCGGCGCTGCTCCATACTCACTTCGCTTCGCCCCCATCGGCTCTCAATAACCTCGCTGTTAAGAGCCGCCCAAATCTCTTCACTATCTCAATGCAGAGGTGAAAAAAGCCTCTTATACCGCGCGCACGCCAGCAAGATGGCGACCCTGACCAGCAAGCACGCAGTAAGCAGCCAATCAGATACAAGGCCTGATCCCAGAGGCTCGCGCAGACAATCACAGAGTGGGTATGCCCACGTTAAAGAAATTCGTTGGCAACTTAACCCTTTTCGGTACACATTCATTTTAAGTTTCAAGCGTTGCAAAAGAAAAAAAATTCGCTGTGAACAGTACTAACGAATTTGTTAGAGGAACTGACGTTCTAAATCCTACGGAAAGAGTTTCACTATGTCCAAAGCACAAGAAGCTACCAATTATATAATAGTTGGTGCTTCAGCATCAGCCAATAGCATTGGCCAGGGAAAGACACTGTGTGTATTGGCGCTAGTTTCTGGACTTGCACAGCACCGACCATGATATTACCTGTTCTGCAACATGTCTGACGTGAATGAGCATAGCCTACTCGGGAGAACATGTTAAGAGTAGAGGTGCTTGTTTTTCGCGAAAAGATTTCATGGCAAGTTGTGTTCCAACGAATTTTAGTTCAGAAGCACTCTCGTTATTGGATCATTTGAGTTGTTATGTGTCTTATCTGTCTGTCCGTGAATCGCGGGGGTCAGTATTGGAGAAACTTAATTCTTATTGGCTCATTCATGTAACAGACCGCGACTAATAGTCAAATGAAGACTGCGTGTGTGCACATTACATATTGAAGTCTCTTCGCGAAAAACAGGAGGCCCTAGTTACGAGGTTAACAGCCACACAGTAGATAAACACACAGAGACAAAATGGCGTGGCGGTTCTTTTGATATGCACGCACACATTCTCTTATTGGCTGCATGAGGTTCTGAGAACGGGCCTTGAGTCTGATTGGCTACTGCGTACTGCGAAAGTTTTCTCATTGGCTAGGCCGCCGGCTGGCGAGTCAAGTTACCAGGCGCTGATTGGCTATCGGCGTTCCTACTTGTTGGTGCCAAGTGACACCATCCTTCTGGCGTTTGCGGCTGGAGGTCGAGATAGCAGCGGATGTTTAAGGTGCAAAGGTTTCCGCCATCTTGGATTTAAAAAAAAAATCAAACTATACAAGGCACAGGAAACATCTGAACAGTTATTTCAAAATACAGCTCATTTTTCTCCTGTTACACGTTTCACATATATAACCGTAATCAAATGTTCCCTCTTATTTAATATTTGTCCCACGTGGGTAAACACAGGTGTAACTGAAACCGTAAGGACTTCTCTATGCTTTGTCAAGCTTTGATTTTTAAAATTTGGATATAAAGTATAATTACAAAAAATAAAAATACCCCACATGGATGGGATTTCTTCAGGTCAATTTCTGAACTCTTCAGTATCTAGTGTCCGAGTCGTATAGAGAAGTCGGAGTGAGTTGGAGAAGGGGCAACCAGCTTTACAGAGGCAGAGAGCGGAGTGCGCCGTTGCAGGTCGGGCCCAAGTACGCACCAAACGAGAGCACTGAGAGGGTCACTCGACGGTCACGGGTGAGTAATGGATATTGCAGCGCCATTACCTGCGAAACTCGCCGCCGAGGCTTGGACACCCGCCAAACTGCTCCAGCGAGTCAATGCACCCACGAAGGCAGAGTGGCTGGCTCCCAGGGCCGTCCAAAACTACCTCCGCCGAGTCTGCATCACTTCGGCGATAACACTTCAATAAATAGTTCAGAAAATTAAGAGCGCTGCCTACAAGCCTGCAGCCACGCGTTTCAAATGGGGAATCAACGTTCAAGAAATTCCTTCTCAGTGCACCACTTTTAATAATAGCTGTTTCAAACAAAACATATTCAACGCAACTTTCTTAGAGAATACTGCCACGTTAAGACATTTTCAAAAATGTTTATTCATTCATCTTTTTTAAAAATGTAAATATGAATGTCAAATTTGAGAAAAAATGGTTAAACATAAAATTTTGGAAGATTTATTTAAGTGTCAGTATTATTTAAGAAATTCCACGTAGAATAATACTTGTTTCAAACAGTTATCTTCAAAATGGATGCATTGAGAAGAAATTTTTTTAACATTGATACCTTATTTAAACTCCAGGATTGCAGACTTGGTAGGCAGGGACCTTAAGTTATGTTTTAGGTGTTTTGTTTATGCATGGACGTGTTGCATGCGTTATTTCCGTTCAGTACAGAGTTTGTGAAACATTTGTCTCATCTCTGGCCTCCTCTCCATAGCTACTAAAGACTACTGAACAAATAGTCAAGTTTTGGATGTTTACCGTTCAACTATTCCCACCAGAAGTTGTTATGGTGCTATAGTCCTGTGACACTCTCATAGGGCAACGTTTACTTCTAATAGTTCTTCGCCGTACCACGCGCCCTATCGAGGCGCTGCAGTGGTGATGCATCTGACTCGCATTAGGGAAATCCGAGTTGAATTGAGTTGAGAGAGTTCATGGCGGCTCTTAACAACGAGGTATTGAGAGCCGATGAGAGGTGAGAATGGAGCAGTGCCGGAATGCAAGGGTGGGGAAATTCCAATAGCTATCAGAAAGCGCGTGAAAGAATAAATTTGTAAGAACAAAATTCGACCGGAGTCTCTAGAAAAATGGTTTAGTGACTACCAAACGACATTCGAACGCGGAGTAACATCTTGGTCAAGGAGTTTCAGTACGACCAGTTTCGAACAGGATCTGTAGAAGGAACGTAACCGATTGTTGTAAACAATTCAAGGGCAAAAATATAAATGCAAAAATTTGAATATACGGTTGTCATGCTCTTCTCTTGTTAATATTTAACATCAAGCCGCATGAAACCGGAAGGCAATCGCATTAAATCTCTCGGCTGCATTGAAAATCTGAACAGCGTCGGTGGATGGGGAACTTGTATATAGGCTGTGCACAGACGAAATTGTTCTCATCCTGTTTACCAGACAAACGTTTTTAAAGTTCTAATAAACAGATTTACACATATCGTCACAGATTCTCATTTTGCATACGTGGTATNTCCCACGCCCTTGCATTCCGGCGCTGCTCCATACTCACTTCGCTTCGCCCCCATCGGCTCTCAATAACCTCGCTGTTAAGAGCCGCCCAAATCTCTTCACTATCTCAATGCAGAGGTGAAAAAAGCCTCTTATACCGCGCGCACGCCAGCAAGATGGCGACCCTGACCAGCAAGCACGCAGTAAGCAGCCAATCAGATACAAGGCCTGATCCCAGAGGCTCGCGCAGACAATCACAGAGTGGGTATGCCCACGTTAAAGAAATTCGTTGGCAACTTAACCCTTTTCGGTACACATTCATTTTAAGTTTCAAGCGTTGCAAAAGAAAAAAAATTCGCTGTGAACAGTACTAACGAATTTGTTAGAGGAACTGACGTTCTAAATCCTACGGAAAGAGTTTCACTATGTCCAAAGCACAAGAAGCTACCAATTATATAATAGTTGGTGCTTCAGCATCAGCCAATAGCATTGGCCAGGGAAAGACACTGTGTGTATTGGCGCTAGTTTCTGGACTTGCACAGCACCGACCATGATATTACCTGTTCTGCAACATGTCTGACGTGAATGAGCATAGCCTACTCGGGAGAACATGTTAAGAGTAGAGGTGCTTGTTTTTCGCGAAAAGATTTCATGGCAAGTTGTGTTCCAACGAATTTTAGTTCAGAAGCACTCTCGTTATTGGATCATTTGAGTTGTTATGTGTCTTATCTGTCTGTCCGTGAATCGCGGGGGTCAGTATTGGAGAAACTTAATTCTTATTGGCTCATTCATGTAACAGACCGCGACTAATAGTCAAATGAAGACTGCGTGTGTGCACATTACATATTGAAGTCTCTTCGCGAAAAACAGGAGGCCCTAGTTACGAGGTTAACAGCCACACAGTAGATAAACACACAGAGACAAAATGGCGTGGCGGTTCTTATGATATGCGCGTACACATTCTCTTATTGGCTGCATGAGGTTCTGAGAACGGGCCTTGAGTCTGATTGGCTACTGCGTGCTGCGAAAGTTTTCTCATTGGCTAGGCTGCCGGCTGGCGAGTCAAGTTACCAGGCGCTGATTGGCTATCGGCGTTCCTACTTGTTGGTGCCAAGTGACACCATCCTTCTGGCGTTTGCGACTGGAGGTCGAGATAGCAGCGGATGTTTAAGGTGCAAAGGTTTCCGCCATCTTGGATTTAAAAAAAAATCAAACTTTACAAGGCACAGGAAACATCTGAACAGTTATTTCAAAATACAGCCCATTTTTCTCCTGTTACACGTTTCACATCTATAACCGCAATCAAATGTTGCCTCTTATTTAATATTTGTCCCACGTGGGTAAACAAGGATGTAACTGAAACCGTAAGGACTTCTCTATGCTTTGCCAAGCTTTGATTTTTAAAATTCGGATATAAAGTTTAATTACAAGAAATATAAATATCCCACAAGGATGGGATTTCTCCAGGTTAATTTCTGAACTCTTCAGTATCTAGTGTCCGAGTCGTATAGAGATGTCGGAGTGAGTTGGAGAAGGGGCAACCAGCTCCACAGAGGCAGAGGGCGGAGTGCGCCGTTGCAGGTCGTGCCCAAGTAGGCACCAAACGAGAGCACGGAGAGGGTCACTCGACGGTCACGGGTGAGTAATGGATACTGCAGCGCCATTACCTGCGAAACTCGCCGCCGAGGCTTGGACACCCGCCAAACTGCTCCAGCGAGTCAATGCACCCACGAAGGCAGAGTGGCTGGCTCCCAGGGCCGTCCAAAACTACCTCCGCCGAGTCTGCATCACTTCGGCGATAACACTTCAATAAATAGTTCAGAAAATTAAGAGCGCTGCCTACAAGCCTGCAGCCACGCGTTTCAAATGGGAAATCAACGTTCAAGAAATTCCTTCTCAGTGCACCACTTTTAATAATAGCTGTTTCAAACAAAACATATTCAACGCAACTTTCTTAGAGAATACTGCCACGTTAAGAAATTTTCAAAAATGTTTATTCATTCATCTTTTTTAAAAATGTAAATATGAATGTCAAATTTGAGAAAAAATGATTAAAAATAAAATTTTGGAAGATTTATTAAAGTGTCAGTATTATTTAAGAAATTTCACGTAGAATAATACTTGTTTCAAACAGTTATCTTCAAAATTGATGCATTGAGAAGACATTTTTTTAACATTGATTCCTTATTTAAACTCCAGGATTGCAGACTTGGTAGGCAGGGACCCTAAGTTATGTTTTAGGTGTTTTGTTTATGCATGGACATGTTGCATACGTTATTTTCGTTCAGTACAGAGTTTGTGAAACATTTGTCTCATATCTGGCCTCCTCTCCAGAGCTACTAACGACTCCTGAACAAATAATAAAGTTTTAGATGTTTACCGTTCAACTATTCCCACCAGAAGTTGTTATGGTGCTATATTCCTGTGAAACTCTCATAGGGCAACGTCTACTTCTACTAGTTTTTCGCAGTACCACGCGCCCTATCGAGGCGCTGCAGTCGTTATGCACCTGACTCGCATTAGGGAAATCCGAGTTGAATTGAGTTGAGAGAGTTCATGGCGGCTCTTAGCAAAAAGGTCTTGAGAGCCGATGAGAGGTGAGAATGGAGCAGCGCCGGAATGCAAGGGTGGGGAAATTCCAATAGCTATCAGAAAGCGCGTGAAAGAATAAATTTGTAAGAACAAAATTCGACCGGAGTCTCTAGAGAAATGGTTTAGTGACTACCAAACGACATTCGAACGCGGAGTAACATCTTGGCCAAGGAGTTTCAGTACGACCAGTTTCGAACAGGATCTGTAGAAGGAACGTAACCGATTGTTTTTAAACATTTCACGGGCAAAAATATAAATGCAAAAATTTGAATATACGGTTGTCATGATCTTGTTAATATTTAACATCAAGCCGCATGAAACCGGAAGGTAATCGCATAAAATCTCTCGGCTGCATTGAAAGTCTAAACAGCGTCGGTGGATGGGGAACTTATATATAGGCTGTGCACAGACGTAAGTCAAATTGTTCTCATCCTGTTCACTAGACAAACGTTTTTAAAGTTCTAATAAACAGATTTACACATATCGTCACAGATTCTCATTTTGCATACGTGGTATTCACACTAATTACAATAATACAATGGTATTTGTTTTATAAAGGAAGCCTTAGCTGTACACTTTTTTTTGCGACGTGTTATGGAATTGCCGTGGCTTCGATGTTGAAGGTACCATCAAAATAATCAAAATAGCGTTTACTCCTCTTCTTAAGGGAAATGAAGATTGCATAGAGACAGCATTTGCAACCAAAAGCCGAGAAGCCGTTTCTAAAAATAATGAATTTAATGGGTGGGCCAGTCATTTTGATGACGTGGTGGATTACAGCTACGAAAAGACTACATACAATTAGCACTTGGCCTGTGAATGGGGATGGGGGTTCCACGATACGCAGACTTGCTGATGACCAGCACTCGCAGCTTGCAGCTTGCAGCTCTGTGATTCACCCTACAATTCTAGGTTTGTATTGAACAACTGTGACTGACCTAGGTCAACGCTGGTTAGGTCTGGATAATGTAAAAAAAAGGACTTTGGTGGTAAGCAAGTCATAAAAACTAACGTCAAAGCAACACAGTTCGACTGACAATTACTGACGTAACCGTTTCGCGATTTAAGGTATAGTTTACCACGCGGGACAAGACCGAATTTTATTTAGGTTGCCGAAGACAGGAACTGACTTGACCAATCAGCACAAGGCCTGTTTCCAGATCCTCGCGCGGCCAATCAGAGAGAGGGTACAGCTACATCAAAGGAACCACCACGTGTATTTATCTACTGTGCGAGGTCGCCAGTTGCCGTCCCTACATGCATGTTGTTGGCGGTGTAAGAGGCAGTTTCACTCCCGTATTCTGCGCCGGATCAGGATTGCTCGTGAAGAGCAGCTCCAGACGTCTTGTGGGTGCGGCGGTGCACGGATCTCGCGCACATTCTCCTCACGCCCCAGGCACATGGGTGTGTCCGACCACAGCCGCTCCTGCATATTCTCTTCTGCGGTGAGACGGTGCGATGCCTGTTGTCATGCAACGTGCAGCTAAAAACCNGTCATGCAACGTGTAACCAAAAACCACCTGCAAACTCCGGGAGGTGATTCCTGACGAAAATATAAGACGAAAATGTATGTACCATTTCCCCCTAAAGTGACTATTAGAGGAGCTATGCAACCCCAAAAATAAAAAATTATTGAAATGTTTTGCGTTACAAATATCAGGAACTACTTGCCATTAAGAAACAAATCGGCGAATAGTTTTTTGTAAAGGAGATCTTACACCTGTGAAAATAATGTTGGTAATACCATCCCCCTTCATCTAGAAAATAGGGGTTGCCACCCTGTGTTTTTTTGCCAATCAGCACCACAATTTTCCTGATGAAGGAAATGTAATGTATTAGTGCACTCCCGAATAGAAAAGATGTTCGTTGCAACTCCTAAAAAACTATATATTTAGCCATTAATTTTCGGATGTATATTCTCGTAAGGCTAAGGTGTGGGGGTTTGCCATGGAAGATATTTGTTGACTGATATCGGAATGTGGACATTAGACAAGAATACGATCGATATTCAGAATACATAACGAGGTGTGTCGAGACCAAGATGACACTAGGGTGAATATACGAGCAGAATGCGTACAAGTAAGGCCGTATGCACTGACCTAGTTGAAGGACCACGAGGCAGAATACGGAGCAACAACACTTGCTGCAAGCCACCTTCACTCCGTCGCGTCGCTAACATGTGTATACGATCACTCACTCTTCAAACTGACCGGGAACTACTAGCTTATCTCTGGGGCTACAGCAGACGACTCCACTTAGCGCCAACCTCATTGAATCTCATTCCTCCACGTAGAACCTACTTCATGTTGGTGATTAATCATGAATTATAGTCTAGTTTATGGTTACTTGAGCATTTGTGAAACTAACCTTTGAAAAATGCCACTGTCTGTACATGCATAACATTTAATGGACACGCTGACTGACATACGCCTAGTCAAGTTGGTAACGACGGAGGAAGAGTAGTTCCATATCTTAAGATCAAATTTAAAAGTGTTAGGTAAATATTTATGAATACTGAAATGAATTGTTTTTTTTGTTCGTTTAAATGTGGATAAGTGTAAATATCAGCAAATTTGTGAAGTGTTTACTTTTCAAATAATTTCACAGTTTCACTTGACCGACACATGGACAAAGCAACCAGTCCTGTGGCAATGCTAGTCTCACATATGGCGGAAGAAGAGTGAAGAGATTTGGGCGGCTCTTAACAGCGAGGTCTTGAGAACCGATGGGAGTGAAGCGAGGTGAGAATGGAGCAGTGCTGGAATGAAGGGGCGGAGGAATCGGAATCCCGCCGACCAGCGGCATCGTCCGGCACGATTCCCACTTGCGACAGTCCGAAGTGAACCGGCTGGGGATCGAACCCGGTTCGCCTTGGTGGGAGGCGACCAGTCTAACCGCTCAGCCACCGTGGCCCCCATATTACGGAAGAATACGCAATGTGCATACAAGTAGATCTTACGCAGGGTTTTAAAAAACGCTCTATTTACCGTGAAGAGCCTATATATTAACAGGAATAGTGAATATGCGCTACCGTCACGAACAATGCAACGGCAATGACCTCATCATAGAAAATAAAAAGAGTACAAATAAATACTATTGTAGTCAGTCCATCATGTCATTATTTACTTATAACCAAATTCGAGAAAACAAGTGACTTAAGTCAACGCGCACTTGCAAGCGCAAGAGTTCAGCAAAACAAATTCCAATTCAAACATTTCTAAAAAAAGCTAACGGGTATGTGGTGCCAGCACAGTTAGCCGTCACGTCTGTACTCGTGACTTGCAGTGTATTACATGACACAGGACCACTGCTATTAAAGTCTTCAGAATAAAATAAAGAAAGGCTTTTGCATCCACGGATTTAACACTTGTAAACAGTGGCAGCCTTCCTGTTAGATTTTCACATCGTGCTCGTTCTCGCATATCTGAAATTCAATACGGATCGTTTATATGCAAAAAGAAATATTAAAAAAAAATCGTCATTTAATTAACCATATGCATTCTTATCTTTGAATGGTTTTTGAAGTGGGAGTGATAAATGAATAACTGAATAGTTAATTTCTATGTTTGTTTTTCACTCGTGCTGGTATTCTGCGCACCCCCTCCCCCTCGGCCATACTTTTGATATCTCGCCATATTTCTTCTATGTAATTATCTGCACGCTATTCACTTGTTTGCTAACAACAGGCATTACCAGTTATTTTTTATTTTTATTTTATTTTTGTGTCCAGTTTTATTGTGTTATGCTGTGTGTTTTATGCGACTTGTCGCAAAGTGCTGAAACGGCGTACTGTAGTCCAAATTATTGGTTCAGTTATCTTGTTGAGAAGAATCAGTCTGCTAGTTTTGGCGTGTCATGACAAAAAACCGTTAGGTACATCTGGTTTAAATAAAATTCTGCTCCATACAGTTTTGTATCTTCTTTGTTATCTTTTTATGTCACATTATCCGATATGTCAGACGTTACACGGAAACTGGATTTATGGGCTAAACTGTACCCAGCAGGAAACAGTGTCCATTACAGTAAGTCCTTCATTCGTTATTGATAGAGACCTACAAAATCCGTTTAATTTTTCGGTGACATGATACACTCCACCGGTTCCATTGGCCGCTGCACAGTAATCAACATCACGTATCTNATGTTTGTTTTTCACTCGTGCTGGTATTCTGCGCACCCCCTCCCCCTCGGCCATACTTTTGATATCTCGCCATATTCCTTCTATGGAATTATCTGCGTGCTATTCACTTGTTTGCTAACAACAAGCATTACCAGTTCTTTTTTATTTTTATTTTATTTTTGTGTCCAGTTTTATTGTGTTAGACTGTGTGACTGTGACTTGTCGCAAAGTGCTGAAACGGCGTACTGTAGTCCAAATTATTGGTTCAGTTATCTTGTTGAGAAGAATCAGTCTGCTAGTTTTGGCGTGTCATGACAAAAAACCGTTAGGTACATCTGGTTTAAATAAAATTCTGCTCCATACAGTTTTGTATCTTCTTTGTTATCTTTTTATGTCACATTATCCTATATGTCAGACGTTACACGGAATCTGGATTTATGAACTAAACTGTACCCAGCAGAAAACAGTGTCCATTACAGTAAGTCCTTCATTCGTTATTGATAGAGACCTACAAAATTCGTTTAATTTTTCGGTGACATGATACACTCCACCGGTTCCATTGGCCGCTGCACAGTAATCAACATCACGTATCTGCTTGATATCCTTAAAAGAGATTGGCCACTCCACCGCTGAACCTTTATTATTAGCTCATGAGTTCTCCGAGGCATATTTTTGGCCAATCGCTGAAGTTGGCCAAACGCACAGTAACTTGCGACTTCAGTCTATCCTTAAATAATAACGCGAATTTTGCAGGTCTTTAGTCAAAGGCAAACACACTTTTATTGGCCCCGATGTACGGCAGTGTGTTATGCTGATATTTGCACAGTTCTGAACAAGATAAAGTTCTGAGTAACGTCTAAAATTATATAGTTATACATGACTGAAATGGTTATTTTAAGGTTTCGATTGGAAGTGACGTGACAACCAGTACTCGGGGCGGGTGTGGAATAGACTTATTACCTGACGGCAGCCCGGGAGGGACAAAATGCGCAGTCTCGCATAACGGAGGAATCATGCATGGAGCGGCCGCAGCACACAGGTTTCCTGGAAGGGTTCTGCCCCAACCAGTAGAAGGCAGCTGCGCCTTGTAAATCTGCCAGTTTACTGGAAATACCGGTCCTACTGCAACCCTGGTCTGCGTTCGCCGATAAAGTAGCACCTAGATGCCAGGCCAGCTCTGGTACACGCAGTTCGCGGCAAACTCAGCACTCCCGCCTACCTAGAGGTGTATTCCGCGTTNATGCCAGGCCAGCTCTGGTACACGCAGTTCGCGGCAAACTCAGCACTCCCGCCTACCTAGAGGTGTATTCCGCGTTTGAGACCGAGAAGCGCGGGAGCGATAAGGGCGACACTGCCACGAGCATCAAGTGCCCCCTCGCCGCTAAGCGCAATGCTGTGAACTGGCGTGCAGTGTTCTCGTCGCACTGTGTGTACCCATGGGACATTCAGCGGTGGCCATATTACTTTATTGATGGAAAGTCTGCATGAATGTTCCAATGCACGGCTCTTGAGCAGTTCTGTATGTATCTGACGCAAATATTCTGAGATGCAACGCTTTGAAAAAGCCTTAAGGGAGAGCTCTGAAACTGTGTTTTTAACGTGCGTGACGTCATGAAATGTCTCAACAGCCCTCGTCTGAAGGGTGTGTTCTTCTCGTAGATCGGCACATTGGACGCCAGGTTGGCGGGAGCCTTAATATACAATTGTATGTACGTTGTGTGTCCATCCGCCTGATATAAAATTTACATTGCCATGGGACTCATCACTATTCATGCGTCGATCAACTAAAACTGTGAAATTATTAGAAAAGTAAATAGTTTACAAATATGCTCATTTTTACACTTAGAAGCATTGAAAAAAAGGAAGCGAAAGAAATAATTTAAACTACCACAAATGTTAACCTAACACTTTTGATTCGACGAGTAGAGGGATTATGGGGACTTTAGCACATTGGGACCTGGGACCAGAGCGTCGGAGCTGTTCGTGCTCTGTCATTCCGGTCGGCCGGCCACCATCTTGTATCCAGGTGACCTGGACCTTGACTTTGGCCCATGTTACCTTCGACATTGAAAACCCAGAAAATCGAAAAAATTTATAAAAAATTATATTAAAAGTCCCCATAACCCCTATACTTCGATGTTAAGACATGGAACTTCATGTACTTTCCCTCTATCGTTACCAACTTTACTAGGCCCATGTCACTCAGTGCACCCGTTAAAATATATACTTACAGGTAAGAGAAGTTAATTATTTCTANAACTTTACTAGGCCCATGTCACTCAGTGCACCCGTTAAAATATATACTTACAGGTAAGAGAAGTTAATTATTTCTAAGGTTAATTTAAAAAGTGCTCACTTAATGGCAACAAGCCTTTAGCAGTTTGGCAACTAACGAGTCAGGTGATGACGTTGCCTTCGTGAACCATTCTCAGTTAAGAAATAGCCTATTTCCTAAACAAATTTATACCGATTTATTAAAAGTGTTATGCACCTGGAGCTGTTTTGGCCATTCGAGACGCAGAAGCGAGGGAGCAATAAGGGCGACACTGACTCACGTTCCTATCACGCCGGCGCACCTACGTGCATGCTTCTGAACTGGCGTGCAGTGTTTCCGTTGTACCGCTGCAACTATGGCACTTCGAGCGGTGACCCTAACATTTTATTAATAAAAAGTCTACAACAAAGTTAATTTCATGACTCTATACCAATTTAGAGTGTTTCCGATCAGTACATTTAGTGTTAGGGTAGTGTGAAAAGGCAGTTTCTTACAGCTATGTTGGAGAGCTCGGAAATAGTGTTTATAGTGTGAGTGTTATCTTGAAACTTGTTCTTCGTACATTGTCTCAAGTGTGTTTTATTTCCGTAGATCAGTACATACGAGGCACGTAAAGTAATATCGGAAAATACACGTGTATTTGAAACACTCTGCAACGCAGTTCAAGCTCCAGACACGTAGCCCCCTCCTTAAAGGCGGCTGGTGGCTTAAGCGCTTAGCTAAGTTACGCGAACACAAAACTGAGTATCATCTTTGTTGCCTACTCGGGACACAAACCCAGAACATGGTGGCCAGAAAAGAAGACAGCTCTATTCGTGAAGAAATAAACAAAACAATATTTAAAACTGAAAGAAAAACAATTATCTCAGATTAGTACAATTTACTTGNGAGTGTTATCTTGAAACTTGTTCTTCGTACATTGTCTCAAGTGTGTTTTATTTCCGTAGATCAGTACATACGAGGCACGTAAAGTAATATCGGAAAATACACGTGTATTTGAAACACTCTGCAACGCAGTTCAAGCTCCAGACACGTAGCCCCCTCCTTAAAGGCGGCTGGTGGCTTAAGCGCTTAGCTAAGTTACGCGAACACAAAACTGAGTATCATCTTTGTTGCCTACTCGGGACACAAACCCAGAACATGGTGGCCAGAAAAGAAGACAGCTCTATTCGTGAAGAAATAAACAAAACAATATTTAAAACTGAAAGAAAAACAATTATCTCAGATTAGTACAATTTACTTGCGAAACCAGTTGAATCTGTTACACTAGTTACGATCACTGATAACTCACTGATTATCTTAGTAACTGAGCTTCGATTCAACTGTGATTTACAATGATTTACAGTTGTTTGCTCTGTCGCCAGTGCGTTCCATTTGATGCACTAGCTTAATAGGGGCCTCTGAGCCTGAGAGGTTAGATTGCTCGCCTCCCAGCAATACCAACCGGGTTATAGCCATGGCCGCGTCACTCCCGGATTTTCGCAGGTGGGAATCATGNGCTCGCCTCCCAGCAATACCAACCGGGTTATAGCCATGGCCGCGTCACTCCCGGATTTTCGCAGGTGGGAATCATGACAGACGATGCCACTGGTAGGCGGGTTTTCTCGGGGATCTGCCGTTTCCCTCACCTTTGCATTCCGGCGCTGCTCCATGCTCACCACATTGGCCCTCTTCGGCTCTCAANGGGATCTGCCGTTTCCCTCACCTTTGCATTCCGGCGCTGCTCCATGCTCACCACATTGGCCCTCTTCGGCTCTCAAGACCTCGATGTTAAGAGCCACCCAAATCTCACAACTCACCTCAAGTAGCTTAATAGCTACATTTAAAGTGAGCACCAATCCATTAACCGGAATTAATGAACCGCCTTCTGAAAGCAGGGAAATAGATGACTATTTATGATTATAAAGATGATAGAATATTGCAAGACAGGGAACCTGTTGTCGAAGATGATTGCTGACGGTTTGAAAAGAACTTTAACTCCCCGGAGCCTCCCTAGCTATCATATGAATCTCATTGTAAACAGCTGTGCGTATTCTAATAAAAAATTAAATATGGACTATTTCAATGCAAATATTTTTCAGGACATAAATGAGTATTTTGTAACAAAGAAAGTATTTTGTTGCTCATTCATAAACTTGCTTATTGAAACATAAATTTGATTGACGAAAAGCGTCCAATTCAGCAAACATCGCTGTAAGTAGTCCTCTGTTTACGATATNTTGAAACATAAATTTGATTGACGAAAAGCGTCCAATTCAGCAAACATCGCTGTAAGTAGTCCTCTGTTTACGATATTTATTCTTCCGTAAGACAGTGCTTTAAACAAAAGCGACAATGCAGTATATTTGCAGAACAGATTGCTGTATTAAAACACTATAGTGACAGTTTACAATTCAGAGGGAACAGGACANTTGAAACATAAATTTGATTGACGAAAAGCGTCCAATTCAGCAAACATCGCTGTAAGTAGTCCTCTGTTTACGATATGTATTCTTCCGTAAGACAGTGCTTCAAACAAAAGCGACATTGCAGTATATTTGCAGAACAGATTGCTGTATTAAAACACTATAGTGACAGTTTACAATTCAGAGGGAACAGGACACACGCAGAACTTATTTATGATATTTTCCATCGCTGCCGCAATCCTTGCCTGTGGCCGGATTTGACATTAAGTCTTTTAATATTGCTACAAGGGACTCCCCTTAAGTAAGGAGAGAATTTAATGCCAGCTATTTTATGACTCGTCATTAAAACTTACAAACATTCGAATCAATCACAGAACAAGAAAGCACACAGGCGTTAAATGGCGTTGTTTTTACTTTGATGAGCGTGTACTCATTCTGATTGGCTGCGAGGGACTCTGGGGATAGGCCTCGTGCCTGATTGGCTACTGTGTGTTGCGCTGTATATTGGCTAGGCTGCCCGGTGGCGAGTAGATTACCAGGCGCTGATTGGTGGACAGCTTCTCGACATCTTGATGGCCAGTGACGTCGTTTTGTTGGCGTGTGCGGCTGAAGATATTGATATAAGCGGCTGTTTGACTTCTGTATATTTAAGTGTTCCGTAGCCACGCTCATGCCCGAGGCAGGACTACAATCTACATACTTCCGGCGGACAAACAGGCGAACGCTCTTCTCTACATCACGGAATAGCCAATTAAATTAATCAATAAAGCTGTGCATTTCCTTTTTCTATAGTAAAATATAGTAAGGAAGAATGTACTGTCTTTGAGAATCTTCAAGGCCACTAAACCATATGCATTGGCCTGCAATTAAAACTTAACAGCTTTGCTTTAAAAAAATTCTACATTTGAGGATAGAGAAGCTAGTTCTGTAAGAAACGGTTAAATGGGTCACATACTTCATAAACAAGCCCAGCATAAAAAGTACACATATATCTGCTTGCATCATACCGCGGTATGCGCGTGAACCGGTCGAGTGTTTTTTATTTACTTCTCTGGCCATTACCAGGAAACACGTCAAAGTCGCAGAAAAACGATCTAAATGCACGCTCCCTCAACTCTGGTAACTAGCACTTGAGTTTTACTACTCGCATTTTACTGCCGAGTTCCAGCATCTTGCGCAAAGACCGCAATGAGTGATACTGTTCTCGCTCTTCTCAACTCCTCTCTTTTTGTTTTAAAAAAGCACATTTTACAGCAAGCTACGCAGCTGGCATACACGTCAGCATAGAGACTGCGGAAACCGCTTAGAGGAACATGGATATGAGTAACGGAAATAAATCTTTTAATATCCTTTAGCACATAACTTAGTTTCGTGTTCGCAGTCATTTAGTATGCTCTTGTTCACATGACGTGGCTTAAATAGCCATTGACAAGTATGTTTCATTTGTACTCGACAAGTACTTCCTAAACGATCAAACCGTACATCCATACTAGCTATTAGGAATATAATAATAAGCCTGCATTCACAACTTATGGGAACTGCTAACAGTGTAGCTTTACTTTTACAAAGTTACACGAGATATGACGCATAACAGACGCTTGGAAACATCTGAGGAATTTCCAAACTTTACAACGTAATGAAATAGCCGCGAAACAGGCGCATATCTGTCAATTACCATGAGAATAATTGAGAGCGCCTCATAAGAGCACAATGAGGACACAATGAGAATCAGATTGATTCCAGAGCCGACACACAATTCTGGAGTCCAAAGCCATATTCACTGCAATGTGGTTAAGGATGATCGTTTAAGGGCACTGCCTACCGGCTGATATCCCATGTTAAGGACATTTCGCTTCAGTGCGTTGATTTTAAATATAGGCGTTTCAAATCCACTGTATTCTTCATGAATGTTTAGGAGAAGATCCCTACAAGCGTATATTTTCAATATAGATAGGCAATGTGTAATTTTCAGTAAAACATTTTTTTTTTAAATTCCTTGCAAACAGACTATACATGCAATAAAAACATTTCTGCTATAGGGAACTTTTTCTAAAAAAAATAGCGAAGAATAAATTTTGTTTGAAACGCCTATCTTTAAAATTAACGCACCGAGTNAGGAACTTTTTCTAAAAAAAATAGCGAAGAATAAATTTTGTTTGAAACGCCTATCTTTAAAATTAACGCACCGAGTCGAAATTTCCTTAACACGGGATTTCCTATTTAAATTTCTCAGCTGCCAGCCTGTAGGCAGTGCCCTTAACCCTTTCAAACCCACTTTCAAACGACGCAACACTTGTTTCGTAGTCCCAGCCAATGAGCTGTAGGGTATATGTTCGGCTACAGTTATATGAAACAATAATGACCTACAGCAGTAATACAGTTTGCGAATCACGTACCCACAAGTAAGCTCATTGGTCACTGAGCTTCGCAGTGTACAGTACAGACCAAAGTTACCTACACGTGCGTTATGTACACTGGATCTGAATGGGTTAACTCTCAAATTTTTCACGTCTCTGTCAATGAGAATTCTCAGTGTTCTCTGCACTCTGTCCTTCACCGTACTACAAACTGTTTGAAAATAGAACTTCAGCACGGCTTCAGACAAATTGGCAGTGACCACGAGCTGGCTGCATGCTGTGTCAGTGGAAGACGACTACTGAGGCTGCATTTTAATGCGTGAGTGTTATTGGCTCATAGTCGGCAAGCAGATGTAAAATAACGGGTGGACCAATAGCGTAAGCAACGTGGTTTTGAATTCTAGCTTGTCTCGAAATGGAATTGAGGTGCGAGGCCGCGGAGTTTTAATCACACGGCCACCGAGACTCCAATACTAGGATATCAAAGGAGTACCTCTCAGCCATTTTCTCTTTCATTTAGTGCCTCGGGAGCGTTTTATTAGGTGAAAGTACACTTAATCTTAGGGCTACTGTCTGCTCAATTTTACGCGCCGTAAATACCTGTTAAACAAATGGAACTGCCAGCAGGGCTACAATTTGCCTTGTGGGAATGTAATGGCGTCACTATGTTAGAGATAAGTGCCTATGTTTAAAAAAACCGCTTTCTTAACTGTGGTGATCCTTTTTTATGCCGACAGAGCGCCGCGGATGTCGATAACACAAACACACGTCCGTATTGCGGGAGGCATTCACGGACATTTCAGGGGCTACAACCATAGACTACAGACGAAGTAGACCTATCTCGCTGGCTGCTGTCAACCAGTCTCCGTGTCNATTTCAGGGGCTACAACCATAGACTACAGACGAAGTAGACCTATCTCGCTGGCTGCTGTCAACCAGTCTCCGTGTCACAACATTGAACTGCTTTACCGCCAACACGACTAGCAAGAACGACGTGGATTGGATTTGAGGTTAGAATACTGTTTAGTAAAGAAGTACTTTGAGATGTATGTATGCTTCCCCTAACCAATTTGTAATGCAGTTTGATTAAATAGAAATCAGTGAAAGNCAAGTACTTTGAGATGTATGTATGCTTCCCCTAACCAATTTGTAATGCAGTTTGATTAAATAGAAATCAGTGAAAGTATTTTATTCATGTAAAAAATGCTTGTTTTTTTTAAAATTAAAATATCAACAAACGCTGTTGGCCATGTGACTTTGACAGTTGTGTTCCTTTGAGGTAGGTAAATGTTGGATACATGCGCAGAAGACGAATAAGCGTTCTACCTCGATGTGATCTTCGAATGAATAGTGCAATGGGGGTAAATGACTAGATGGAGATTTTTGGACATTCGCCATTTCGATGCAGATGTCTGTCATGGAAAAACAGGACAAACACGAAAAAAATACTTGAATAATACAAGTAACCTATGGACGAGAAAATATAGTATTATTTTCTTGTTAAGTCATGTCTTTTCATGACAGACATCTCCATCGCAATGGCGAATGTCCAAAAATGTCCATCTAGTCGGTCCAACTCATCTTTATTCTATGGCCCCCACCGTGTGCTAACGGCGATTATAACACTGGTGCACCAATGGGTAGAGTCGCGAGTATTTCGCAGACCGATGTGGCAGTAGGCTAACCTTTACAGGCATATATACACTATAGTTTGCTCAATAGTTGCCGGGGTCGCGGTGGTGTAGTGGCCAGACTACTAACCTCCCGCCTAGGCGAACTGGGTTTGATTCCCGGAGGGTTTCCTCGGGGATATCTCGTCTCCCCCGCTCTTGCATTCCGGCGCTACTCCATATTCAACTCGCTTCACCCTCATCGGCTCTCCACTCCATTCCTAGTTTTCATGTGGTATCATCGTAAGCAGTTGTGTCTGTTATAATTTTTGAAAAACTATAGGATATTTTAATGTAAAGATTTTTTCATGACAGAGATAACAGTCGATAATTGCTGTGCATTCGTAAATTGGCTTTTTGAAACATAAACGTGGTCGTTGAAAAGAGTCAATTCAGCAAAAAAAAACTGTAGTAAGTTTACCATCGTTTACGATATTCATTATATTGTGAAACGGCGTTNAGAGTCAATTCAGCAAAAAAAAACTGTAGTAAGTTTACCATCGTTTACGATATTCATTATATTGTGAAACGGCGTTATAAACTATAGCGACAATACTGTATCTTTTCTGGACGGATTTCTGTATTAAAACGCTACATAACCACCGCTCAAAATGCCGAGGAAACAGAACACACGCGAAGCTTGTATATGGTATTTCCCATCGTCTTCGCAATGCTTACTTACGACCGCACGTGGCATCGAGGCGTTTAATATTGTTTGCTAGGCATTCCCCTTAAGGGCGCTGTGTACCGAATCTGCCGCAACGCTGTTTAAGGTCAACTGTTTCTGACAAAAAAAATACACAACGCAACTTTCTCATAGAATACTGCCACGTAAAAATATTTTTAAAAAAAGTTTATATATCCGTTGGCTATTTTTTTTTTAAATGTAAATTTCAAAGTTAAATTTCAGAGGGGAAATATTAAACATAAAAATTAGGCAGTATTTCTTGACGTGCCAGTATTCCTCAAGAAATGTCACGTAGAATACATTTTTGCTCGGAACAGTTGTATTAGAACTGCTGCATTGAGAAGGAATTTCTTTAAAATCGATTCGCCATTAAAGCAGCGTGGCTGCAGGTTTGGTAGGTGGCGTCCTTGAGTTATATCAGAAACTGTTTCTCATTGGTAGAGACCCGAGTATTTTGCGAATACGTTCGGTAGCGAGGTAGACTTTGAAATATGTGTTCTTCTTTCCTACTATTGTGATCGGACGGCAGTTACAGTATTTAGACACACCTCGTTTTAAAAATAAGCCAGTAATAAGTAGGAAGTAGTGGCGAGAGTGATCGTTGAAGAGTCCTGTACGAAGACCTTACTTGATCGTAGCAACCATTGAGTGAGTGAGTGAAGATATTTGGGCGGCTCTTAACATCGAGGTCTTGAGAGCCGATGAGGATGAAGCGAGGTGAGATTATGGAGCAGCTGCGGAATGCAAGATCCCCGAGATAACCCGCCGACCAGCGGCATCGTCCGGCACGATTCCTACATGCGAAAATCCGGGAGCGACCCCGTCGGGAATGGAACCGCCAATGT
>NQII01006641.1:27394-50325 GCA_002778355.1 Clitarchus hookeri | reverse complement strand
GGGAGCAGTTAACTGGAGCGGCGCGCGCAGAACAGCGCGCTCGGACGTGACGTCACAGGTCACTGTGTGGCGCTCGGATTCCGCGGCACACGGGACTACGGCTGGAGCTGAGGACATTAGTGCCAGGACCCCCCTCCCCCCTCCCGCTCTACAAGCGGCGAACTTTGTTAGTGTGGTCTCAGACACGCACTCTCTCCAGCCTCCTGAACACCGCAAACACAGTAATCAAGATGACCCACAAACTGCGGAACAAGGCCTGCGATACCATCACATGTGGCACTTCATCTGACCTTTGACACTATCACCGGGAACGTGGTGTGTGTGGATACACGCAGTCTATTCGCGTTTTATTCACACTTATTGCATCAAACCTTTGAAAAATCACCCCATGTATGGCGTGTTTGGTTGTTTCCTAGATATATGTCACGCATCACAAGCGTTTTATACTCCTGTTAACATAAAAGTGCCTTATTTTTGGTTGAATTAAACTTCTACTTAAGTGCGGCCGCGGTGGCTGAGCGGTTAGACTGCTCACCTCCCACCAAGGAGAAATGGGTCCAATTCCCGGCGGACTCACCCCGCATTTTCACCTGCGGGAATCGTGCCGGACGATGTCGTTGGTCCGCAGCTTTTCTCGGGGATCTCCCGTTTCCCCCACCCTTTCATTCCGGCGCCGCTCCATACACCTCAATAACCCTCGTCGGCTCTCATCACGACCTCGTTGTTAAGAGCAGCCCAAATCTCTTCAATCACTCAGTTTTACTTCAATTTTATTTATAAATATTAATGTTTAATTTGAAACTAATATAAACAAGGCAGAGTTAAAATATCCGTGTTGGCAATGCCTATAAGACACAGTTCTTATGCAAAATATTATAGCACGAATGCGGTTCGTTGTCCTTTTGGGGTAGTTTTCTAAACTCGGTTACGATTTGCTTGCATGAGGCGGAGGAATATCCTGAAAACAGAACTTTAGCAGTGCTTCAGAAACGTTTGAAGTAACCGTTAATGGACTATAGAGTCGAGGGGGCTTGGCTGAAGGAGGGGCCAGCGTGGTGATGTCAGACGCCGACTGCAGCTGGTCACGCCAGTCGACTAGGACGGGCGCGCCGCGGCCGAGGGGTTGTCTTCAGCAGGATGTCGTGGAGGGGGTGGAGGGGAGTTGAAAGGTCAAGCAAGACCGCTCCTGCTGCCCGCATGAGAGGGCGGCAGTCGTGTCCGCGATGTGTGCGAGCGCACGCAACCAATTCACTTTGTCACGCCGCCAGCAGACACCTGCAGCTAGCTAGTATCCGTTCATCGACACGTGATCCCTCTCCGCTTCAGCTAGAGGCCGTCCATCAAGAAGCGACCCCCTCCGATACACACATCAACTCACACTCGCACCACACAGCAGCTTGTACCGTGAACTTCTGCCGCACATGCCGGCAAAATGGGGTCACTATCCTGCAACACGTAACGCCTCCCAACCAATCAGGAACCTTCATCACCACGCGGTAGCCAATCAGAGTCAAGGTCCATCTCCAGACAGATGGATGCGGCCACATCAGAGGGACCGCCACGGCACTTCACTTTAGAGTAGTTATCTGATCTATCCTGGAGCAGTGCTTTCCAAGCTGGGTGTCGCTTCATTATGTTTGGGATGGCGTTAACTGATGGCAGAGAAACTAATGAAATACATGTTTAATTTGTGCATTTCCAAGCACAAAATTTGATTAACTTATGAAATGATATGAGAGTAAATAAAGTTGCCGTATTCACGTCGTATAATAAAACGAAGGGCAACTCAGTGTCTGCGAGGTGACTAGCCTTGACGTATGTGCAAATGAGCTCTATGATGTGTTGCTATCTATGGGGAAAGTTTGAAAAGCACTGGTCGAAAGCATGCTTACAACTCTAGTTTACTATTTAAGGCGCACAAAAATAATTTTACTGTTTTAAACAACTGGATTCGATTCGGGCTGATTGTACTGGAGGATAAGTTTTCCCAAACTGTTCTCCGTTTTCACTCCAAGCAAATCCTGATTTAATTCCCTTGATCCTTTTTATGCCCAGTGTAGACAATTGTCTACACGTTGCAGAGGAAGATTATATTTGGCGAGCACTGTACTCAGAGAGGCATAATGACCAATGATCTTCCCTGTGGGTACGTTATTCGTAAACCGTGCTAATGCTCTACGTTGCAACTGGTTCATATCCCTGATCACCGAACACAAAGCCTACAGCTTATTGGTTATGACAACGAAACAAGTTCTTTGTCATCTTATAAGTACAGCACTCATCAAAAAATTTCTTATTTGCACCACTTGAGATTGTAAAGTAAAGCGGGATGAAAGAGTTAAATATGATTTTCCCCATATTATCACTTACATTTAGATCGTTATTAGCCCCAAACCATAAAATAAAATACGAATTAAGTGCTTTTGTGTAACAACTCAAAACGTTTTTCATTTAAACTAAAATGAGGAAATTTTAAGTTATTTTAATTTCTGCTGTCTTTCACATAACTGATCCGTAACAGGACTCACCCATTATTAATTAACGAGAACGCCAACCTGCACTGCATTTCGTACTCCCGTGAACCTCAGTCGTAATGTGCACACGTACACACCGCCAGTGTACTGACAAATCAGTGTCTGTTTTGTCATAGGATGCAAAAAAAAGGGAGGGGGGGGGGAGTTGTGACAGAATTAAATTTGCACAAAATTTTCCTTCTTTTGTATTTAAAACCGTAATGCAATCCGTTTTTTTTAAAGAATGGTTGAAGGTAAAAATAAAAAGGCCATCTATTTGGCGGAGTTGCTACCAGCAACCGGTACATGTATCTTTCAAATTTCTGTGATTAGAGAACTAAAAATCGCCATAACTGTGAGTTAATCTACTATTATTGCCTTCAAGTAAAATTTCGTGCTTCGAATCACTTTTCACTCCTCTGGAGCAAATTATTGATCATTAAACCACATACTCGTAAATAGATTTATTGTGATCTAATCAGCGTGTAGGGACACTATAATAACAGGCTACTTATATTCGTAGCGGTATCTCAGATTAAAGGGTGACTGTTAGATTTTCAGTGTCTGAACACAGTTTTGAGCAAGAAACGCTTTCGATTTCACTTAGATGACACGTGAATAAAGCAACACGGTGCATGGCAATGTTCAACTCAAGGTCCACGATCAATTTCGTGTACATAAGAGACGTCTGCCATAGAACGTTTACAAAATATGTGGTTCATAGTCAATGTACAGCTCTTAGCTTCAATCAGTTAACTCACGACTAGAAATTAAGTTGATGTTAGTGAAATAGGGATTTATTAGCAAATAACATTTCATTCAACCTCCATTCTTACGCTCTCAGACCTCAATGCACTGGATTTGTCAATAATATAACACAGAAGATAATGCAATACAAAAGTGAAA
Source organism: Clitarchus hookeri (assembly GCA_002778355.1). Taxonomy (NCBI): domain Eukaryota; kingdom Metazoa; phylum Arthropoda; class Insecta; order Phasmatodea; family Phasmatidae; genus Clitarchus; species Clitarchus hookeri. The sequence continues at coordinate 46,906 of NQII01006641.1, read as the reverse complement.
TACGATTAATTATTAAATATGAATTACAAGTATTTTTTAAATGAGTAAAATAAATTATAAACGTAAATTTTATTTCGAAATAAGATATTCTATTAAACGTAAAAAGAATTTTCAGTATTACAAATTTTTCCTGCAATTTTATTGGCTGAAGCGTTTACATACACAACACGAAATAAAATATAGCCATTCGCTAGGCGTCTACATGTCCCACACGTAACGTCATAAAGACCATGAACCGTTTCGTAAAAATAAAACATTCCATTATGATACGTATATACACGTTATTTACGTACATCCATTGTGAACGCACCTTTACGTATGGCGGATGGTTCAAAATGAGGAAGAAAGTAGATCCCAAGCAGGGCATTCAAAATGCTCAGTTATCAGTGAATCGCCAATACCCCATTTTCCATTACGAATAATCCTAAAAATCTTTGTATCTCGAGTTCAGGATAAACCTGCATATAGGTTGCTAACGGTAAAATAAACACCTTGGAAACTATGCTTAGGATATACTAGTACAGTTCATTCACGGTTACTTGCAACTTACCTAAAGCTTTGGTAAAGTTCTGCCTTCAGGACATTCCTCCACCTCATGCAAACAAAGCTTAACCGAGTATAGAAAATTACGCCAAATGACAATGCACTGCATTCTGGGGCACACAATTTAATAACATTTTGAATAAGAACTATTGCTTACTAGGCATTACCAACACACATATTTTCTCCCTGTTAATATTCATATAAATTATAAATTAAATATAATGTATAGATAAAATATAAGTAAAAGATTATTTCAACCAAAAATAAGATACCTCCATGTAGGCATAAACAAAAAGTTTAAAAAGCGTTTGAGATGCGTCACATTTAGGAAACAACCAAACACGTAATACATGAGGCGATTTTTTCAAATATTTCATAGAAAAAGTGTGTGTGTCGCGAATATTTCATATGCACACGATTGCATTCTTCCATGACCTGTGAGAGTAACACTGCGAAGGGCCTCCTCACGTTAAGTCAAGTGTCGGCGAAGTAAAACTGCAAGTTTATTAGAAAAATAAATATTGCACATATTTACTATTTCTTACACGTATAACAGAAAGCAAACGAGATAACTTCGGTATTCACAAATATTTACTTAACACTTTTAATTCAACGTTAAAACCTGGAAATACTTTCCCTGTGTCGTTCTCAACTCGACGCATTCACACTCAGTGTACACAGTTGAGTACACAACGCACGTGTAGGTAATTTTTGTCCGTACTGCACACTGCGAAGTTCAATGACCAATGATCTTACTTGTGGATAAATTNTGCGTCACATTTAGGAAACAACCAAACACGTAATACATGAGGCGATTTTTTCAAATATTTCATAGAAAAAGTGTGTGTGTCGCGAATATTTCATATGCACACGATTGCATTCTTCCATGACCTGTGAGAGTAACACTGCGAAGGGCCTCCTCACGTTAAGTCAAGTGTCGGCGAAGTAAAACTGCAAGTTTATTAGAAAAAGGAATATTTCACATATTTACTATTTCTTACACGTATAACAGAAAGCAAACGAGATAATTTCGGTATTCACAAATATTTACTTTACACTTTTAATTCAACGTTAAAACCTGGAACTACTTTCCCTGTGTCGTTCTCAACTCGACGCATTCCGACTCAGTGTACGCAGTTGAGTACACAACGCACGTGTAGGTAATTTTTGTCTGTACTGTACACTGCGAAGTTCAATGACCAATGATCTTACTTGTGGATAAATGATTCACAAACCGTCATAGCTGTAGCCGAACATACAGCCCAAAGCTTCATAGGCTGTGATAACGAAACAAATGTTGNTATTCACAAACCGTCATAGCTGTAGCCGAACATACAGCCCAAAGCTTCATAGGCTGTGATAACGAAACAAATGTTGTGTCAACATAAGTACAGCCCGCATCATACAATTTCTTGTTTGCAACCCCTAAAACAGTGAATTTAAATGGGCCTGGAAAGGCTAACTGCGAACATGCAACTCAGCATGCCTATTAATACATACGGATGTAGGGCCAGTGGCATTTTTGAAAGGTTGATTTCAAAATTGCTCAATTAACCGCGAAGATCCTATAGTTATTTGTAACACTGCTCAAGGAAAGGACGACTTGAGTCCCCCTAACACGTGCCCCCGGCTCGACGTGGGTTGTGCCAATCCAGCTCTAGGCGGGTGGGCTGCGAACCAAGGTCCACTGCCTGCTTCCTGTGAGCCGGAGAGCCAGCCCACGGCGGGCGAGGTCCTACACACCTGGAGCACGGCCACANTCCTGTGAGCCGGAGAGCCAGCCCACGGCGGGCGAGGTCCTACACACCTGGAGCACGGCCACATCCGACCACCGCCAGCTATTTATAGCACTGCGTCCTCCTTGAGACATTTCGCCGACAACTCAGGGCAGTATTACAAGTTTCACCTGTGTGCGTCCAGAACATTGTAGTCTATTCGCGGTTTCTTCACACTTTTTGAAACTAACCTTTGAAAAATCACCCCATGTAAGACCCCTTATGATATTCATAAATATGTCACGTATCAGAAGCGGTTTATACTTGTGTTAACATAATAATAAATTTTTTTTATTAAATTAAACTTTTATTTATATTTATTTTTTAAATTATATTATTCCATTTATAATCAATATGAATAAGAACAGGCAGAAAATAAGTTTGTTGGTAATAGTTGTTATGTAAAATATTATTACACTGAGTTCGCACGAATGTGGTGCGTTATCCCTTTGGTGTAATATTCTAGACTCAGTNTTATGTAAAATATTATTACACTGAGTTCGCACGAATGTGGTGCGTTATCCCTTTGGTGTAATATTCTAGACTCAGTTAAGCTTAGTTTGCATGAGTCGGAGGAATATCCTGGAAGTAGAACTTCAGCAGGGCTTCAGTAAAGTTAGAAGTAATTGAGAATGGACAATACTCCATACACAGTAGTTTCTTAAGTTTTGAAGCACGTGACGGTTGAGTGGCCGCGCACCTTGCTAAAGGTGTTAACTGAGCTATTTTCTAATCAACCGTTGAAAAACGTCACTGCCCCTAGCTGCATATATTTGAGCGGCCGCACTGGGTGGAATGCGCCCAGTTAAGTTGATAACGACGAAGGGAAAGGAGTGCCAGGTTTTAAATTAATAATGTTAGCTGGACGTTTATGAAACTGAAATTATTTATTTTGTTTTCTGTTCTATTTATTTTATGTATACAAGTATTGGCATTAGCAGATTTGAAAATAAAAGTACTATTCTAATAANTATACAAGTATTGGCATTAGCAGATTTGAAAATAAAAGTACTATTCTAATAATTCCACAGTTTCAGTTGACCAGCACATGAATAAAGTGATGAGGTCCATTACAATATTATTGTTGCGCATGGTGGATGAATACACAATGTGCATACAAGTAGATCTTATNTTGTTGCGCATGGTGGAAGAATACACAATGTGCATACAAGTAGATCTTAAGCAGGGCTTTCAAAAGTCCTTCGTTTGGCGTGAACAGCATATACGTAACCAAACTTACTGCACGGGATATATGACGTTAACAGTATTTTTAGTTTTCTTTTGCCCAGAATATATTCTATTTTATATATATGCCATTATATAGCGGCACTAGCTACTTCACTAATTAACTGATATTTTACCTTCGATTCAATCCCTCTGTATCGACATCCAGTGGAGTGAGTGAAGAGATTTGGACGGCTCTTAACAGCGAGGTCTTGAGAGCCGATGAGGGTGATTGAGGTGAGTATGGAGTGGCACTGGAATGAAAGGTAGGGGGAAACGGGAGATCCCGAGAAAAACCCGCCGACCAACGGCATCGTGCGACACAATTCCCACCCTGTCGGGGACTGAACCCAGTTCGCCTTGGGGGGAGGGAGGCGAGCAGGCTAACCGCTCAGCCACCGCGGCCCCCACATCCGGTGGGAAAAGGGGGAGGGAGGGGGTAGCTACAGACATTTTTTCGGCCCCCCTCTCCACAGAATAGACAAGTACACAGACAAAATGGCACGACGGTTCTTTTGATGTGGGCGTTCCCATTCTCTGATTGGCTGTGCTAAGCTCTGGGAACGGGATTGGCTACCGTGTGTTGCGGAAGGCTCCCCTACTGGCTGAGCTGCTGGCTGGCAAGTAAGTTACCAGGCGCTGATTGGCGAACGGCGTTCCGACATGTTGCTGGCTCGTGGCGCCATATTGCTGGCGTGAGCAGTTGGAGTTCGCTGAAAAAAGCTGTTGTTTCACCTCTGTATACTTAAACACTCTGTGCCTATACTCAACTTTTTTTCCGCACATACATGTGTGTTAGGATTGAAAAGGAAAATCTTTGTGAACTTTTCATCGCAGCTGAACCTGCCGAGATTATCACGCTTGGCCTAATAAACATAACGCACACGTCACGCTAATTGGGGTTGATTCGGACCACTTGCAGAGCGCGTGCCGCAAACAAACGCATTAACCCGCTGCCGCCGCCGAGCCGAGGCGTGCGAATAAAAACAACAAGAACTATACAAGGGTGATTGGGGGGGGGGGAGAGCCCCATCACGAGAGGTCACAAGTTTCACATCTCTGGATGTCACTCTGCTAAATTAAGCTTTGTGTATAAAGGGTCGTTTGTCTCGCTACACTCTTGAACGGGTAAGCGAAACTGACACTTTTCATCCCCAGTAGCAGAAAAAAAAAATAAAAAACACGCATCACTAGTCTTGCATACTGCCAATGCCTGCGTGAACTGCGAAAACAAAATAGACGATTCAGACACTGCTACAGTCAGTTATTTGAACGATTATTTTAATAACGATTTATTACGAGCATGCACCAATGCAAATATTGGCTGTATGTAAAAAAAAAATACCAGAATATAACAAAAACGCAAACCAAAACAAGCCAATTTTTTAAATTGTTTTCAACAACATTTTAGTTATTGCTTCTTCACAGGAGACCTACTTTGTTGGTTTATGTCGTAGGCCTATTGGCTGCGTTGCCCAGTTACTCTCTGTCTCATGTAACTTGGCAAGATTTTGACAGTTCGACAAAAGTCGCGCCAGTGTTTTTCGTTTATGTATCCTTTCGCCATCAGCTGGTGCGTCAAGTGGAGGCTGTATTTTCTATCAACACACTGCCAGCTAATCTACTTGCCATTGTACTGTAATGCTAAACAAATTTTAAGATATTTTAGACTGATATCTGCCTAAAATAAATTAGTAGGTTATAAAAGCAAAAATTTAAAACCTTGCAAAAAATTTAATATTTGCTAACTCTGTTTTAATTTGTCCGAGACAGCGAATTTGGGTTAACATTTGCGAGACGGTAGTTGTAGCTATTATCACACTTTAGACGTCATATCTAATATAACTGGGACTGAGAGTAATTCGGGAAATTTGATTGACAATGCACTTCTATTCGCCAACAACCCAACAACGACTATTGATTACAATGTAGTAATTCTGATATTACTGATACTAAACAGTTCGAGTTGGAAATATGTGATGTGGAATAACGTAAGAATTGCTTAAAAACTATTCACGCGTGCCCCACTTTCTTCGTTTTATCAATACAATATAGTAACAACACGGAAACAAGGAAATGGGGTTTCGGGAGAACAATANTTATCACACTTTAGACGTCATATCTAATATAACTGGGACTGAGAGTAATTCGGGAAATTTGATTGACAATGCACTTATATTCGCCAACAACCCAACAACGACTATTGATTACAATGTAGTAATTCTGCTATTACTGATACTAAACAGTTCGAGTTGGAAATATGTGACGTGGAATAACATAAGAATTGCTTAAAAACTATTCACGCGTGTCCCACTTTCTTCGTTTTATCAATACAATATAGTAACAACACGGAAACAAGGAAATGGGGTTTCGGGAGAACAATATGCCGTATAATTTACGTAGACGAACAATTACCGGCCGAATAGAAATTACTAGTACTCAAAATCGCTGTACACGAAATATATGTTACTTTAAAAATTATGCAGAGCTCGCGGAAAAATAAAACTATTGGTATCTGTTCGTAAATTTGTTATATAACACACACGAAAGCTATTCTTCTCTGGCTGGTAATGCTTCGGGAAAGAGGGGACAGAAGGCACGCATTGCATGACAGGACGTGGGCTGAGCAGTTTGCATTGCTCAACAGATAGCAGCACGGCATGTCTCTTGATCCTGTCTTTTTAAAAGTTGTCTGTTCTTCTATTACTGGCTCGGAACGACACGAATTAAAAATATATTTCGTAAAATTATTATACAAATAAGTCAATTATATTATGCAATATTCCTGTATGCTTTTGGAATTAATATCAAGCATGTGTGGAAAGCATGGTTGGAGATGTGAAAAAGGTTTTTAAGTTGCGTTTCATTTGGATACGGATAGTTTTATTGTGCAATTCACTTCGAACACCTATACATTACTACTTTATCACGAAGTTTAGTTACACTAACAACCACTGTTTTGTGACCATGTAAAATAAAATGTATTAATTAATCTAGGAACTCTTTCTTATCGCGTATTTTCTGCTTGTTTAATGTGCGTCGGCAGTGCACCCAGAATAGCCAACGCAATATTAACTTTTGTTCGTTCGTGCATCAGCTGATACAAGATTTTGTAAATGGCACTTTGTTTGTTTGGTATACTTCAAATTGCCACTCACTGACTGTCAGAATCTCGCCAACTTATATGAGACAGACCATATTTGCATACTTCGTTCGTCGATACTCGTTCTGTAGTTTGTCTCGTTCAGTTTATAATTACAGACTTAATTCCTGCTGCGGAGTTATGAATGTATTCCGGGCACGTGTTGACAATGACATCCAATCCGCGCCCGTGTTAGACTAACTACAGCCTTAAGGCGTGCTCAACTGTGTGTAGACTACTGAATACGTCCGTTATATGTAAAATTAACATTGCCAAGGGCCTCGTAACATTATTTATACGTCGTCGGTTGAGTAAAACATTTTTGAGGTGAACTCAACATTTTGTTGTTACCACTAAAAAATTCGTGGCCCACCAAAAATTTATTTTGTATTGGCTATAAAATAGTTTGGCAGGGTGAATACCAACAAAGCACTTTGTGGCTGCTACAAAATGTGTTTTCCAGTGCGATAGTAGTAATACTGAAACACAACTTGAATCTTCCGGTATACGCATACAGTTGAGAGTTGAGAGATTTGGGTGGTTCTTAATAACGTGGTCTTGAGAGCCAATGAGAGTGAAATGAGGTGAGAGTGGAGCAGAGCCGGAATGCAAGGGCCGGGGGAAACGGGAGATTCCCGAGAAAACCCGCCGACCAGCGGCATCGTCCGGCACTATTCCCACTTGGGAGTGACCCGACCGTGGGTTGAACCCGGTTCGTCTTGGTGGGAGGCGAGCAGTCTAACCGCTCAGCCAACGCGGCCCCGGTAGATGTAGACATTGCAGTGACCAGCTCCTAGAGTGTCTCGTCGAGGCTGTGTTCTCGTGGGTATCTGCCCGGGTAGCTCTTCACGCCACACTCTGCGAACTCTGGCCATTGCGGCACTCGTAGCTATCAGATGTTGAAGACAGATCTCATTACGCTCATGATAGACCAGCGACGTAAGATTCCTCGACTGTTCCGAAGCACTGTGCGACACAGTACGCAGTCTTTCACGACTCTGTCCCAGAATGCAACTCCGTATCAACTCATGGCGTTCAGTAGCCAGCTTGCATGATCTACAACGAGTAAAGATTAATTACTACTGCTCATCATTCATATTTCACTGACACTGCTTTTAATTAGGTTCATTTATCACCGGCGAAATTATCAAACACTTGAACAAGTATGGAAGTTGCACAATCCGGAGTATCTTAATCAACTTCAAATTTAATAAAAAATAAACACTCAGATTAACAGCTTAGATTGACGTCACCAAAATAAAAATTGCTCACATATGAACTTTATATTTTTAGTACGTTAACCTTATATTTACATTTTCACTTATCTTCATTAATAGTTCTGGCTTAATCTTAGGCTTTAGACATTCTCACAGTTCCATGTGTCTGTAAAACACTAACAACTGTTCATATATGATTTTTAATTGACATATATTTATTTACAGCGCAGAAGATCGTCTTTCTAGAGTGAATATTCCATTGCGACAACAGTTGGCTTTCCTATCTAAAGGTGTGTTTGAACATTGTTTATTATAACTGTTACGTAGTCGAACCATTTATTTTATATCGATGTTTACCTACGGTTATTTACGTGTGCTAATTATATGTTTTCAACTTATTTAAATGTACCTTCCTACCTGACGCATTGACTATGTTAGAGTGTACGTGAAATACAATTTTTGAAAATAAACTAATGACGATATTTTATAAAGAAAAAACATAAAAAAACTACTTCCGAATATAAACTTCAAGTTCTTCTGCGTATTGTTAACATTACTTTGGAGCCCTTTAAGACAGCCAAAAGAAAATACATTTTCAAATAGGTATTAAGGAAATGCTGAGTAACTGCATGGCAAACCTGTGTAAAGGCTGTTCACGATAACGTGACCACTTTTGAAATCAACNAAGGAAATGCTGAGTAACTGCATGGCAAACCTGTGTAAAGGCTGTTCACGATAACGTGACCACTTTTGAAATCAACCTTTGAAAAATGCCGCAGCCCCTACCTGCATGTAGGTTAACGGGCGCACTGATTGGTATGCGTTCAATAAAGTTTGTAACGACAGAGGGAAAGTAGTTCCATGTCTTGAAGATGAATTAAAGGTTTTAGGGAAACATTTGTCAAAACTGAAATTATCTCTCTTGCTTTCTGTTTTTTAACGCATCTAGGTGTAAAAATTAGCAGATTTGTGAAATATTCAATTTAATAACATATTTATAGTTTCACTTGGCCAACGGATGAAGTAAGAGATCAGACAATGTTAATTTTACACGCCGCAGAAGAAAACACAATAGGTATACACGGAGATATTAATCAAGGCTTTCAAAGGTGGCCAGTTTACTGTGAACAGTAGGTATATAGGAAAGTGTACTGAACTTTTAGGGGCCGCGGTGGCTGAGCGGTTAGCCTGCTCACCTCCCACCAAGGCGAACCGGGTTCAATCCTCGGGTCACTCCCGGGTTTTCGCATGTGGGAATCGTGCCAGACGATGCAGTTTTCCCGGGGATCTACCGCATTTCGGCGCTGCTCCATACTCACCTCAATCAACCTCGCCAGCTCTCAAGACCTCGCTGTTAAGGGCCGCCCAAATCTCTTCACTCCCTGTACTGAAGTTTTCTGCAGAGTTACTGCAAAGTTGCAGTTACACGCAACATTGCTACCCTTGGCGTTTACCTGCTTCCGTGCATCTGACACGCAAATACATCCGTGCACGTGGGCGCGAACGCATCCGTTATTGAATGATAAAACGATTTTAACATTTATCATAAAATTTTCGCCTCTGCCAAGGTACAGAATAGATAATACACAGAAGAGAAACGGCGTGGTCTTTCCCTTGATGCGGCCGTACACATTCTCTGATTGGCCTGCGAAGAGCACTGGAAATTGTCCTTGTGTCTGGTTGGCTACTGGCTGGGCCGCTGGTTGGCAAGAAGGTTGCCGGGTTCTGATTAGCGAATGGCGTGCCGACATGTTGCTAGCCAGTGACGCAGATTGGCGGGCGTGTGAGGCAGCAGTTCGTGCTGTAAGTAGTGACACCCGAATTTCGCAAAAATATTTCCGCTCATGCTAGATTTCAATACCCTACGGTTATTATACCAGCAGTTTTCTTTTGCTTATTGGCGGCGTGTCTTGGTGAGAAGACATTTTATTACTTGGCTGGCCAATCAGAATTAGGTTACTCCAATACTGTACGTCTGTGATTCGCTGGCAGACATCTAAGACGCGTAACACCTAGATCATCCAATCAAGAAAGTGGATCTGAGCTAAAGTGTTATGAAATACAACAGGTCGTGATTTTTTATTTATTTTGCTAAATTCAAGTGTCCTTAAGTATAAGCGGCTGTCTGACATCAGTATTCTTAACTACTGTGTCGCGAAGGCATAGTTTTGTGATTACTTAAGTATGCGCACTTACTGCTAATGTAATGNCTTAAGTAGCGGCTGTCTGACCTCAGTATTCTTAACTACTGTGTGGCGAAGGCATAGTTTTGTGATTACTTAAGTATGCGCACTTACTGCTAATGTAATGTTTATATTCATTCACCACGTAGGATCAAATGGTGTAAATTATTGGTGGAGCCACCTGTTTTTTCGCAAAATGATTTAGNTAGGATCAAATGGTGTAAATTATTGGTGGAGCCACCTGTTTTTTCGCAAAATGATTTAGCGGGCTAGACTATAACGTCTTACGTGCAAGATTGAAGATTGACTTTGGCTACTGGCTGCGTGTCTGTGTGAGAGGACATTTAATACTCGACAGGGCCAATCAGAATCAAGTTACCCCGCCTACTTAGAGCATGTTAGCGCGTTTGAGGCAGGGAAGTACGGGAGCGATAAGGGCGACACTGACACGCGCACCTAGTGCCTCGTCACTCTTAAGTGCAAGGCGCTGAACTGGCGTGCAGTTTTCCCGTCGTGCTGCGTGTGTCTACGGGACTTTAAGCGCTGACCTTATAATTTTATTAGTGGAAAGTCTGCATCAAAGTTCAATGCATATCCCTATAATAGTTTCGCATGTTTCCGACCAGTATATTATGAGATACAGGCATGGGAAAAGGCGTTTTTAGCTACGTTGGAGGGCTCGGGAATAGTATTTATAATGTGCGTGATGCGTTGAGAGTATTATACGTACCTCGCCTGAAGTGTGGTTTCTTTTCGTAGATTGGTGTCATGGGGACACGTTTAGTGGTTTCGTAAAGAAACGCGGATTACAAACTCTACAACGCAGTTGAAGCGGCAGGTAGGAGCCACCCTAAGACGTGTGCGAGTTAAGATCATCCAACCACAGCACTGGTTCTGAACTAACGTGTTTTGGAGTACAGTCAGTCGTGGAAGCTTTACGCGAAAAACAGGCGGTCCTAATTACTGGTTATTATCTCAATATGACTACACATATTAACAAGTGTCAGTGTTCCACATAAATGTGTTAAGGCTGCCGTCTAGTGAGGGTTGTGTTTGTGTGGGAGGCGCAATTTATGAAGCGCTACGGTTGATGACGGCCGGCGCATGCAAAGCGATATCGCCTCAACGCGCAAAGTTGTGAACTCGCGTACAGTGTTTCCGTCATACCGCTGGAACTGCGGGGCTTCAAACGGTGTTCCTAACATCCTACTAGAAACGACACCGTGGCAAAGTCCAACGCACTCCTGTATCGCAGTTTCGCATGAATCCGATTCGAATGTTTTAAGAAGAAAAAAAATCTTTTTGCGAAAATCGGGTGTCCCGAAACATAAGATGACCCCGATTGCCCCATGCCGTCTTGATGAACCCACCCCTCCGCCGCACACGGAGGTGAGCTCGCGTGCGGACGTTATAGGCCCGGTGCGCAGCTATCCCAGGCATGTCCGTCCATACCCCCCTCCCCCCATGTGGCAATCTTCCAGTACCGTGTATCCAGCGGCAGGCCTGTGCCTGGCCGGAGTCACCACCTTGTACGGTCAAACAAGCTCCGAAACACACACAGCTCTGGCCTGGACCTGTTGCTCTCTCAGCCGACACCTTCTCTCTCTCTCTCTCTCTCTCTCTCTCTCTCACACACAGCCACACACACACACACACACACAATGCGCTTCTCGTAGTTGTTTCACTCTTGCGAATTTTCAAATCACCCCATCTCCTACTCTAAACAGGAGCAGACCTAGACTTTCTTTCAGGGGGATTGGGTGGGGGGAGGGGCAGTAATTTCCCTACATTAAATATACAGGTCTAGGCTCTTTAGATTCGTGGCAAGTGGGAAGGGCACTCTGTCTTCATTATTTTAGCAAACAATATTAAATTACTTAAATAAAATCAGTATTTTAAACATTTTAGATATATCATATTTCATTTCGCATTTAAGACATTCATAAGACAGTCTCATGTCAATGGGATGGATTTAGATGACCACGTACACCCCTCTCTCCTACAGCCCGAATTCGCCCATGGGTTGTAGTTGAGAAGAGACAGGAGCTTAGGCGATCATAACACACAGTAGATAAGTATTTAGAGGCGAGGTGCCGCTGTGGTGTAGTGGTTAGATTGCCCACCTCTCATCTACGTGAACTGGTTTCGATTCCCGGCGGGGTTACTCCGGGATTTTCGCACGTGGGAATCGTGCCGGACGATGCCGCGGGCCGGAGGGTTTTCTCGGGCATCTCCCGTTTCCCCACCCTTGCATTCCGGCGCTACTCCATACTCACCTCGCTTCACCCTCACCGGTCCTCAAGGTAAACAAATTATAGACTAAAGACAATGTAAACTTATTTTCGTATTTTGCGCATGTCTGCCGCAGTAACTCACGAATCGCCTTCACGACTTTCATAATCATGTGTACAAACAGCGGCCTGGGAGNGCGCATGTCTGCCGCAGTAACTCACGAATCGCCTTCACGACTTTCATAATCATGTGTACAAACAGCGGCCTGGGAGCGTGTTTAGATTTCTCTTACTTCCATGCATTACTCAGCGTAACTTATATTTATGCTAATAACAATACAATTGGATTACAGTGTGTGTTAACCATTTAAGAGACGAGTTGAGTTGAGAGATCTGGACGGCTCTCAACAGCGAGGTCTTGAGAGCCGATGAGGATGAAGTGAGGTGAGAATGGAGCAGCACCGGAATGCAAGGGCGGGGAAAACGGGAGATCCCGCAGTAAACCCGCCAACTAGTGGCATCGTCCGGCGCGATTCCCACGTGCGAGACACCGGGAGCGACCCGGCCGGGGATTGACCCCGGTTTGCCTTGACGAGCAGTCTGACCACTCAGCCACTGCGTCCTCTTTAAGACACGAATTTATGTAAACCATGAGCCAACCTTGGCTGAATCCACGTGTTTTTTAATACTGAGTAGGATGAAAGGCAATTCAGTGTTGGCGCACGGAGATTCGTACCTTCGCAGTTTCATATACAGTCTACCCTATGTTCACCAAGCTCGGACAACTAACATCATTTCTTGGCGCGATCACTGGGAGATGTGCTTTTCGCGTAGCAGAAATAACTGCCCTTCAAATAATGAATTCCGCAGCTGCATTTGTCCGAATGATGCCTGCCAGAAAACAGTTTGAGCTCGTTGCACTTGAACTTGATTCCCCTTCGCATTGAACTCCGGCACATGTAGATTGTTTGCGCATCGTCCACAGCTGCTCACAATCGAGCACAAGTCAACTGTCGTCGTTAAACCCGCCAGGGTTGTCCACGCTGAATATGCAAGCACACACGTCTGTCACCACGATGTGGTCGTTTCACGAATTCTGCTTAGGACAAGCTAGACTTCAAACACACGTGTATTTCTGTTATATTTGCAACTGGAACACAGTTTATTAGGCACGGCCAGGTGAACTCTTGAGTAAATCACAGACTGTATGAAAACGAGCGCAAAGTCCCGTGCACCTGGTCTGAGGTACAACTGGCTGCACACTGGTGCAGCAACCAACCAACAGGAAGCTCAGGCTCAAAAATATGTATACAGGACAAGTAATTTAAAACGCGAAACTATCCAGTCCCTCCCTATGTTTCATGGTTAGACACCTGGAAAGTTTGCGATATTATTTGAGGACGTTTTAAACTTAAAACACCTTTACCTTTGCAATACGTTTGTCACTAAACCATTCTTTATCTGACACGCCCCTGGTAACTCTGCGCCAATAAATGAGCACTTCACAATCACGTGAAGTTCACTCAGCGAAGCAGTGGCTTCACATCTAAGCAGCAACCCACGGATAAACGCCGCCACCTCCAGTATATACAGTACTGTGAAGATTAGCTTGATGCCAAAAACAAAACATGAATTTTGCAGGTCCCTATTCATGGCGATCCTTTTTTTAACCCCTTAAAGTAGACATTAATTTTTAGTTTCAGTTGTTGCAAAAGAAGAAATTTTCTGTGTGAACGGCACATAAGAATTTTTGGAACCTGTAGTAGGGATTTCAGTATATCCAAGGCACAAGAAGCTACCAACTATATAATAGTTGGATTTTCAGTAGCAGCCAATAGCATTGGCCAGGGAAAGACACTGTGTATTGGCGCTAGCTTCTGGAGTCGCACAGCACCGACCATGATATTACCCATTCTGCAACACGTCAAGACGTGAACGAGTATAATCGGGATAACATGTTGAGAGGTTAAACAGTGACTTCTACTTACTCTTAGTGAACTACACTGGCTTGGCAGTAAGACCTCAGTGCATTCCAGTGATTATTCAGTAGATAACAGCTTATTAACAGAGACCAGGAAATTTGGCAACAAGCTAGACTCCACAATCCTCTGTGTACTCAAGCTTCAGGTAGTTGTTGATTGGCTGGTGATACAGTTTTACCTCATACCAGGTAGCACGGGATTCGGTCATTGCTTTCTTGCTGGTTAGTTATTGGCTGTAGTTAGCCCAGGGCGTCTCTCGAAAAACTGCGATCCAATTGGAAACGTAAGTCATTTGTAAATTTTTTTGAACCCTAGCTTGTCCTGAAATGAACTCAAGAAATTTCCTGGTCTCTGCTCATTAATTGACGATTCAGTAAAATAATTCTCCCAATTAAAATCAGTGATTGAGATTTAGAGTGTGTGTGCCCCCTTTTCCTGCTGCGCCAGCTGTGCTTAACAGTTAACAACACGATGCACGAGTGTAATACGGGTTACAATCAAAAGGACAATTTATCTGCCACTGAAAACAAAACTCGCATGGATGTAGTTTTATTGTTTCGCCAATAATTTTCAGAATTTTAAAAGAATTTACTGTATATCAACACCAATTATCAAATATATAAAAACAGTTATTTCCATAACCCCTACAATGAACAATATAGACTGTATTAGTTGTTACACGCGAAAGGATATTTCATTGAGAGAGAATCAACTCGGTACTCTATTAGCTGACAGCCAGCCAGTAATAAACTTTATTCAGTGCAGTAGGCGTGTCAAATGCTGTGATAACCAATGGGACTGGAGTAAGGGGGGGGGGGAGCAGAGATCAACAGAAATGGTGTTACTACAATAGTGGAAATAAGTTTCACAATTCTGGCATGCCTTAAATGCCAGTTAATGTGTGCAGAGTGAGAAATGTTAAAACGTCTGCCCAAAGCTGCAACAGACAAGAATAGGACCACCAGTTTTCTGCGAAAATATTTATGCTCAAGTTAGACTTCAATTTCTTCCGTGCAAGTTTGGCTACTGGATGCGTGATTGTGTGAGATCACATTTCCTACTCCACTTGGCCAATCAGAATTAAGTTACGCTGACACTGTACGTTCGTGATTGGCTGGCAGACGCGTACGGATTAAAACCATCTAATTGCGACGTTGGTTCTGAGCCGACCTGTTTTGGAGCACAACTAGTCGTGGAATCTTTTCGCGGAAAGTAAAGTGGCCATATCAATGAGGAGTTCGTGAGTTTGAGTCGTCTCTGATATAGTTGAGTTGAGTTGAGAGATTTGGACGGCTCTTAACAACGAGGTCTTGGGAGCCGAAGAGGGTGAAATGAGGTGAGAATGGAGCAGCGCCAGAACGCATGAGAGGGAGTCCCCCGAGAAAACCCTCAGACCAGCGGCATCGTCCGGCACGATTCACACTTGCGAAAATCCCGGTCGGGGATTGAACCCGGTTCGCCTTGTTGCGAGGCGAGCAGTCTAACCACTCAGCCACCGCGGCCTTGCCTCTTACATAGACAACGTTAGCTTTGTCTGGAGGTTCGTAAATAATTCACCCTGCTGGCAGCATTACACAGACATTAAACAGAGATGGATAGCTGGTACTTGTGCCCGAGTACAAGTCTCCTTTCTGGAAAAATAAGTAAGTTATTTCTAATTTATAGACTTGTTGAGGTTGTTGGTTACCTATTGTGTAAGGGTTGTAGATGCATGCATCATTACGTAATTTTTTTTTCGAACTGTCACCAAAATAACACAGGATAGGAAGAAATACATGCTTATCATGTTATACAATTTTGTTGTCGAAGATTACATAAGACAGCCTATTTTTCTCATTTTACTAATGTTTACCATCGCCCTTTTATATGTTCTATACACCATCTTGAAGTCTGTGAAGTCTTCCCAAAACAACTCAATACAAGACATTGACGCAGTGAAAATGAAAGTAAATTGAGACGTTCAGTCACCTTAAGACATCTATGGCCAGTACCGTACACAGCAAGGCATCAGCACCCAGTCTTCCTTGTGGCTAATGTGATTTGTGGAATGTTCTACACATCTTTGACACGAGTGGTTAATGCCAATATCGTCGAGCACGTTGTTCACAGGTTGCAAGATACGCGCTGAGCACAAGCACATCTGCATAACACAAAATAACGTTATTGCAACACTTGAACTCAGAAATTAGTGCGTGACCAAAGAGGCTAAATATGAGCCATATACACAATTAGCATTATATATTAATACATTCACCAATGTATTGAGAAGTACGTAAATAGAATATTGATTGTTAATTTGTTTTTGAAAAGTTTTTCATTATGGATGATAATTTAATGTCATGTTTTCGCGGTAAGCAGCTGCCTCTGCCGATAATACATCTTCGCCTGGCGTGTGTGTCATAGCGCCGCCCTGCGGCGTCGTCAGGAACTAATGACATCCTGCTGTTCACGGTCACGACTTCTTATATGGTCGTTATCTCCATTCGTCTCGTGCACCCACCTGCAGCAGAGACCCGCCAGGTAACGGCGAATTACGTGTTACAGCCCATTGTCCTCTCCCAACACGCCCGTTTCGTCTCTCCCATAGAGGAACGTTTCTTTTTATGACAGACATTATTTTATAATTTTATGTTTTTCGCTTCCTTATTTATACGCTTGCAGTGATGCGGAATTGGAAGGAGCCTCGACGGTTGCTACATGTTCCCGAACATCAAAGGTTTGTAAATGCTGACCAACTATGCTTGTAACAGGGCTTAAGGCCTACTCGCCCTTATCTCATTAATTGCAGTCGGAAGTGATGATTGCGATATTAATTTGGTGGTCGTAGCTTCTGAGGGTGGGAAACGTCCGGCACCTATGTTAATAAGTGAGCTTAAGGTGTACTTGTCCCTACCACCCTGTGTCAGCGGAGGTGAGGCCCATGATATGAATTTGGTGACTATAGGACTGGTGGGTGAGAAATGGTAGCCAACTATGCTTATACGAGGGGTTAAGGCCTAATTGTCTCTACCGTCCTGTTCAACTCCAAGAGTGATGCCTACGTTATGAATTTGGTGGCTGTATATTAAACAGCTCGGAAATTACATCCAACTATGCTTATAAGTGTGCTAAGGGCATACTTAACCCTGCTGTCTATTTCGTCATCGGGGCGGGGGGGGGATACGTTTATAAAATTGGTGGTTGTATATTACACGGTTCGGACATTACAGCCAACTATGCTTCTAAGTAGGCTTAGGACATACTTGAAACTGCGGTCCTTTTCGTTGATGAGGGTGATTACTATGTTATGAATTAGGTGACTAAATCTTAAACGGTACGGAAATTACAGTGAACTGTGCTAGTAGGTGGGGCTTAAGGACGTACTTGGCACGCACACGGTACGACTCTAGGCTAGCGTGCGTGGGCAGGCGTCGCTCCAGGTGGTGCAGGCGGAATGATAAGAGCACGAGACTCGTCCCCACCAGGATGCCAGGTGAAAGGAGTCCAGAAAGAACATGAGATAACCAAAGTGGAATGGTAGAGAATGATGAGAGAAGTTGCATGATGGGGCAATAAACTCGAACATTCTTCAGACAGGAGAAAACCCCCTACACGGAATGCAATAGCGTGAAGCCTGATGTCATGGTGTGGACCTGGGAGGTATATACTGGCGTCCTGGCGGGGACCTGGGAGCGATAGCACGGAGAAAACCTTGGCGTTCTGGCGGGGACTCGCGAGGGATAGCACGGAGAAAAATCCTGGTGTCCTGGCGAGGACCTAGTTGGGATAGTACAGAGAAAACCTTGGCATCGTGATGGGGACCTGAGAGGGATAGCCTGGCATCCTGGTGGGGACCTGGGTAGGATAGCACGGAGGAAACCCTCCATATGCTGAATGGATGGCACGGAGAAAACCCTGGGGACCTA
This sequence comes from Clitarchus hookeri, assembly GCA_002778355.1. Lineage (NCBI taxonomy): Eukaryota > Metazoa > Arthropoda > Insecta > Phasmatodea > Phasmatidae > Clitarchus > Clitarchus hookeri. The sequence goes on along the minus strand of NQII01006641.1, from coordinate 28,704 downwards.
GGAGGGATAGCATAGAGAAAATCCTCCCCCTGGAATACAAGAACGTGAAGTGGGGATATCCGGTAGGAAGGAATGAGAGAGGATGAGAAAATAAAGGAGATCGGGAGGATTTTGAGAAAAAACCCCACATGGAATGCAAGAGCATGAATTAGGGTCATCCAAGATGACCGCCATTGGCCAGGAATAACAGAGCTGTAGAGGAAATTCAACATGGCTGACGTCGGCACGGCATGACAGAGCAGGAGGTTGCTGCGTAACATCATACAAGATGGACGCCGGCTCGTCCCCTCGCCTCCACCGGTACGCCAGGTGGGCCAGAAGGAACCATTTCTAACTTCCTGGTGCATGAATAAAGTGATCTGGTCCAGTGTGTAATATTACATATGGCGGAGGAATACACAATGTGGATACAAGTAGGTCTTAGGCAGAACTTTAAAAAGTGCTCAGTGTACCGAGAACAACCTGTATGAATAAGTCCATCCCGCCTTAGAAAGTGTAAGCTTAAGTCCTGTACGTCGAGCAAGTCACTCCAACCGCAGATACTAAAAGCCCATTCACACTACATTTTTTTTCTTGAAATTACATTCAATTTTTATTAAATTCAATTCGTTGAATATTATATACGTCATACAAACGTCATAATCGCAGCAATTTTCTTTTTCAAATTTTTTATGTCTCGTTTTCCTTCAAAATTTCGTTTAGAACATGTCATACATTTGCTTAAATCCAAAATTTAAATTGCCAATCACAGCTCTTCTGACAATAAATGGTAGTAATCTTATAATAATAGAGTTGTATGCACACATCTAAAGTTGTTACAAAAGGAGAACACATCTTTTTTTTTTTTAGAAAGAAAATGCACAATAACCTGAAAGAAATTTGTTGTGGTCCGATGAATCATTTTCGTGTCGCGCATGAGTCATAGATACTTCTATAAATTTACTTTTGGTATTTTTTTTAACTGATTTAATTAAAAAGTTTGTGATAAAATTTTCATGAGGAGGGTTGAAAGTTTTCTGAATGCAATTCATTGAAAAGCAAATGATATGATTTTTCAGATCAATAAATTGAATTAAATAAGGACTTGATGGTGTAAAATGGCCTTAACGCCACTGTCTCCGCGTGGCGGGCTGACGTTTTCAGGACGGGTGATATACGTAGCAGGAGAGTGTCTTGACGTCTGTGTTCTGTCTTGGTGTTCCCTCCCACAGATAGGCGGGGGACCCCGCCCCGCCTTCTTCTGGTCGCGGACACGCTGTATACACACGCCGGTAATCAACACGAACCTTGCTGTAATAAACAGACCTGGC
>NQII01006641.1:0-15584 GCA_002778355.1 Clitarchus hookeri | reverse complement strand
ATGAGACGTTTGTTTACAATTGGTTTTAACGTCAAACCTACACATATAATTTATGAAATTTGTTGCGCAATACATATTTGTGCCACACCTTAGTCAAAGTAGTGTGTAGGCTACTAGAATATAAAAACTTTTATTTAAGTAAATAGTGCGCTAGCCTTAGTTCAAACCATTTGTTTCGAAAGTTATGTATGACAAAAAAAGTTCAATGTTAGAATACGGAGTTGGTTACTGCGCAGCTGACATGAGCACTCTACCTCATATTCCTCCTACGAAAGGTACAGCCAGTTCACGGTTATATGAATCAATTTTAAACCAACCTTCGATAAAAAAAAAAGATTTCCCCATATACTGCGATAACCGACAGGACCAAGTAGAAAGGGTAAATTAACTACTTTCGTGTACGCTCTAAACTTTAAATAATGAAAATGGAGCCGAGTAATTGAAAATTGCTGAACATTTCTCAATTTAAAATCAGAAGCAACTAATTGATTATTAAGATGGCTTAATTTCACCGATTTAAAATTCGCTTCGTGGCATTGCAAAATGGCGGATACTTGTGAAAAGTCATTAGCTCGTAAATGGAAACCTGTGTAACTGGCTTATGAAGGGAAGGAAGTGTTCCACACAGAAATAAGTTTAGCTTTTTAAACCTTACAAAACAGTTTAAATGCAAAACACGCATTTATTTCTGAAGCATAAAATATTTTTATGTGGTGAAAAGTTTGCGGTTCTTCTGTCATTTATGTTAAATACTGTAATGTATGAATGTAATAAGTTATAATAAAAAGTTAAATTTGGCCAAAAATAAGATACTTTCATGGCAACAGAAATATGAAATGCTTGCGATATGTAACATTTTACATAAACAACCAAACGCGTCATACGTGGAGCGATTTTTCAAAAGTTTGATTCGGAAAAGTGCGAAGAGACATCGAATAGACTACATCGCGATCGTACGCAATAAAAGGATGCCGTGCGAAATAAATCATATAAATTATATAAATATTAGCAAGGTAATGCCTTCTAAAGTGGTTTTTCTTGTCGCCCTTATCGACTTCAAACGCGGTAAAGAGCTCCCTCCGGGTGGGGGAGGGGGCCGCCGTCTGCAGAGACTTCCGACCTGGAGCCAACACCGGAGTCTGCATTCCTCCCTCCTTTCATGTTGCCGCGGCGTGTTCGGCCGAGCTGCAGAGTGGCCGGCGCCTGGGACGCGGGTCGGATATGCAACCTGCAACACTCCGCATTCGGCACGGCTAGGCTGCTCCTACACCGCGGGTGGGCGGACCCACGGCTTTTCTGCAGGTCTTGTCCCGTGATCGCCTATATCCCAACACAAAGTAGGCAAGCTACTTCGCCGCTGTAAAGTTAGTCCGATGGGGCCGCGGTGGCTGAGTTGTTAAACTGCTCGCCTCTCACCAAGGTGAACCGGGTTCAATCCCCGGTCGGTTCACTCCGGATTTTCGCAAGTGGGAATCGTGCCGGACGATGCCGCTGGTCGGCGGGTTTCCCGTTTCCCCGGCTTTTCATTCCGGCGCTGCTCCATACTCGCCTCTCTGCACCCTCGTCGGCTCTCAAGACCTCGCAGTCGAGAGCCGCCCAAATCTTTCCACTCACTTCACTCACTCGAGTCCGATGTTATATAGGCCTGCGTTGACTTTCCTCGGCACGCATGAGCGTCCCCGTTGGGAATCAAACCCAGTTCGCCTAGGAGGAATGCGAGCAGTCTGACCACTACACCACCGCGGCCCCGTGGTGAGGCTTGAGGCAGCGTAAGAGAAGTCTGCTTAGGACGTTAATAACAACGTGTGGTTCATAATGAATGTACACGTCTTATGTTCAACCAATCACACACCACTGTAGATTGACTTGATTTTAAAGAAGTAGTGTTCTGCAAATAACATTTCATTTTATTCTATTTGCACCCTTATTCAGTACTTACTGCAACGAATTTAACAACAATATAACACCAAACAAAATAATACAATTCGAAATTAAAATACAATTAATTATCACATATAATATGACTAATTTTTTAATGAGTTAAAAAAATTAAAACGTCAGTTTTTTTTAGATAAAAAAATTACAATAATGGCCGACTGCACGCAGGTAAGTTCGCTTGACTATTTCTTGCTCGGCGATTCTCTTGATGTGTAGATTTTGTCGATTTCCTGAACACCAATTCGTAAATATAAGAAAAACAGCGTGTGCTAGATATTCTCTGCCAATATTGCAACAAAAATCTGCTGCGAAATTAATATTTCTGAAATGGCTGCAAGCTGGTGAAAATGGTAGCAAGCAATATAAAATCATATTAAGTAAATATGCTCTCCACTTGGAAAAACTTTGCAGATTAGACGCCAAGGAGGGGATGCGAGCTCGAGAATAGACTACGTCAACAANCGGCGATTCTCTTGATGTGTAGATTTTGTCGATTTCCTGAACACCAATTCGTAAATATAAGAAAAACAGCGTGTGCCAGATATTCTCTGCCAATATTGCAACAAAAATCTGCTGCGAAATTAATATTTCTGAAATGGCTGCAAGCTGGTGAAAATGGTAGCAAGCAATATAAAATCATATTAAGTAAATATTCTCTCCACTTGGAAAAACTTTGCAGATTAGACGCCAAGGAGGGGATGCGAGCTCGAGAATAGACTACGTCAACAANGCTCTCCACTTGGAAAAACTTTGCAGATTAGACGCCAAGGAGGGGATGCGAGCTCGAGAATAGACTACGTCAACAAAGTACGCGTAATTTTTTTCTGTGATGCAAAACAGCGCGCATTGCTGCAAAAAGACAATAATAGTGAAAAAGGATTGTCCTCAATTCTCACGTTATCTGTCTTGCTCTAAATACTGATGTTATAACCATGTTAAGAAACAAAAAAGAGGTCTCTGCAAGTATGTCCGGGTGTGTTGTGCAATTATTTGCCCGCATTATCTGATAACGGACTCGGCTTCCTAGTCGTTTCTGTGCGAGAGCTGCATTATTATGTTCGCCGTCTGCTGCACTTGCGAGCAGACAGCGCAGTGCCTTGTGCGACTTCGCTGCAGGCAAACGTTGCAATCAGCAAGACCAGCACGTCGGTTGCATGCATTCGGACATTCCAGTACAGATAACAAATTACACCTGAAGAATTTGCACAATACCATTCATAATGTAACAATTAATTCCGATTATAAACATGAATACTTAACTTTCATTTATAAATAAATTGCTAGAAATACACTTCAAAGAAAACATTTAAGTCTTGTTCAAAACATTGCGAACATAATGTGTAAGTATAGGTCTACAGTGAGTACCTGCTTACTGAGAAATAGAGTTATCGAGAAATAGTGGTGTATTTTAATAGAAAAAAAAAATTAATGTAATATACGAATGGAAGTTGCCGGGCAAAGGGAAATATTACTCGGTAGATTTTCCTCTGATGAAGCTTTTNGAGTCCTTTGCGCCCCAAAGTGCTGATGTTGGCATCCACCGGGCGTAACACGACATCCTACAAAGACAGTGCTGTCTATGTATGTGTGTGTGTGTGTGTGTGTGTGTGTGTGTGTGTGTGTGTGTGTGGCATCAACCCCCTTCCTGGAACGTCCTTACTGACTCCAGCACGTGTCCTGCAGTCCGGAGACCTTGTGCGATGGCGCCAAGGTGACCGATAGTATGTTTNTCCTTACTGACTCCAGCACGTGTCCTGCAGTCCGGAGACCTTGTGCGATGGCGCCAAGGTGACCGATAGTATGTTTAGTCGCTAACCTGGAAATACTTTTGGAGGAGCTCAATACGTAACCGCAGTCGGTGCTTACGACCTCTGCTATCTTATAAGCTGTTCACGGTAAAGTGAGCACTTTTCACGTGCTAGTTACTTTTTCTTTCAGCCATTTTTTATCCGTTAACCACCTTTCAAAATAAATATTGCCACGCAAGTAATAAACACAGCANTCCTTACTGACTCCAGCACGTGTCCTGCAGTCCGGAGACCTTGTGCGATGGCGCCAAGGTGACCGATAGTATGTTTGGTCGCTAACCTGGAAATACTTTTGGAGGAGCTCAATACGTAACCGCAGTCGGTGCTTACGACCTCTGCTATCTTATAAGCTGTTCACGGTAAAGTGAGCACTTTTCACGTGCTAGTTACTTTTTTCTTTCAGCCATTTTTTATCCGTTAACCACCTTTCAAAATAAATATTGCCACGCAAGTAATAAACACAGCATGGGCGTAGCCAGGGTGGTGCAGGGAAAGATATATCGACAAGCATCGATACTGATAGATAAGGATCTATCTAGAAAATAACTTATCGATTGATATGTAACTGAAAAATATATATCGATCCTTGCTATATATATTATAACTATTATATACATGCGAAAGTGTGTTTGTTTGTTTGTCCGCCTTCCACGTCGCAACGGAGCAACGGATAGACGTGATTTTTTTTTGCACAGAGATAGTTGGAGGGCTGAAAGGTGATATTGGCCACTTTTTATAGCAAGAAAATATCTCAAAAAATGTACAAACAATAATAACAGTGAATCAAGACCAAAAAAGTTTGCCGCCAGCGCGCTCTCTTGCAATGCGCTGTCTAAACCGTTAAAAATGGAACAAGATCATGTAGTAAAGAATTGTGTCGAATAAAAAGCCCTAAAAAAAACTCCGCGGTAGCATATATATATATTTATAACAGAGAAATACTACTAAGTGTTTTTACCATTTAATTCACCGAGAAGTTGAGTTTTATAATATGTATAGAGTATAGAAGATTAACACTAAGTAGAATACAACTTCATTTAAGAAAAAACCTAACCAATAAGTCTGTAGTCCACGTGAGCGGAGCCGCGGGCACAGCTAGTAAATTCATAAATTCTGGCTAGGCCCCTGGAACACAGTGTGCATATTCCACCGCACTCGGAAGTTACCGTATAAGGCTAAAATAAAATACATTTATTGAATATTATTCAAAATTAGGGACTTTCAAAAGTTCTCACTTAAACGTTAACAGCCTGGCTATAAGTAGTCTGCGGCCACACACGACAGCAAAATGGCGTCACCGGCCAGAAATACGTTGGAAAGTCGTTCGCCAATCAGCGCCTGGTTCTTTGGATGCTTCGAAACACGGAATAGATAAGCATACAGAGGTGAAATAGCTTAGCGGTACATTTCATGAGGACGTACCCACTCTCTGATTGGCTGCGGGGTTATCTGAGGACGGGCCGTGTGTATTATTGGCTACTGCGTGCTGTGAAAGACTCCCTATTGGCTGGGCCGCCGGCTGGCAAGTTAAGGCACCCGTCTACCTCGAACTTTTTCCCACGTTTGGGCTGAGAAGCGCGGGAGCGATAAGGGCGACACTGCCACGCGCATCAAGTACGCCATCGCCGCTAAGCGCAAGGCTCTGAACTGGCGTGCAGTGTTCTCGTCGTGCTACGTGTACCTATGTGACTTTCAGCGGTGACCATGTTATTTTATTAGTGGGTAGTCTTTAGGAAGGTTCAATGCAGGTGCCTATAGTAGTTTTGTATGTATCTGATGCGTGCATTTTGAGCTACAGCGCCTTGGAAAGGCCGTTTTTAGCAGTTTTGGAGAACTCTGAATTGACGTTTCTAACGTACGTGATATTTTGAAAGTACTCAACAGCTCTCGTCTGAAGTGTATGTTCTTTTCGTAGATCAGCACTTGGACGCACGCTTAATAGTTTCGTTGAAAAACGTGTATTTGGAACACTCTGCAACGCAGTTAAAGCGCCAGGTAGNCTTGGACGCAAGCTTAATAGTTTCGTTGAAAAACGTGTATTTGGAACACTCTGCAACGCAGTTAAAGCGCCAGGTAGACGGGCGCCTTAAGTCACCAGGCGCTGATTGACGAACGAGCGGCGTTCCAGGTTGCCAGCCGGTGACGCTATACTGGCGTGCACGACCACAGAATAGTTGAGATTGCAGAGGTCGGTCAGTGAGGTGTTGTGTCCGGCGACGTCACGCCGTCTAGCCGGCCAATGGGGGAGTGACGCGCCGTGTGGGTCCGGAGACAGGGGTGTCCTCGGAGAGAGAGGTAGAAGAGATGACGTCGGGAGCAGCAGGAGGTACGAGGCGGGGTACAGCCTTGTTTATTGCCTTGCATATCTCACCCAGACGGTCTGGAGTCCGCGGAGGGGTCAGTGACCGCCTCACAAAGCTCGCTCCGCGCAGGCGCGCCAGATGCTCCTCACAAAATGGCGACGCCGCGAACTGCGCGCGCACACATCGGCTCCGCCATTTCCGGTCTTCCTGGAAGTCGGCATGTCGGTCCCCCCTTCACGCGTGCTTATCTGATCATTTTTTGTATCGCACTTGCAGCTTCCGACGACCTCATTACGAGGATGAGGTCCCATACTCGGAGAACTAGATAAGCACATATCGTGGAGGTTCCTTGGATGACCACGCGAGGATATGGAAACGGGCCTCGAGTCTGATTGGCTATTGCACGCTACGGAACGTTCCTATTGGTCGGGATACCGTCTGGCAAGTTACATTCTCCAAGCGCTGATTAGTTAACAGGACCAATATAATACAAACTGATGGTAGTTAAGTTCTGGACAAAAAATTTGTTCGTTGCAACGCCTGAAAATTTTATTTTTATATATGCCTGAAAGAGTTAACCTTATACAAAATACGTATGGGCACCTTTAGTTCAGATCCACTGTCGTGATTGGATGATTTTAACTGAGACGCGTCTCAGTTGTTTCCCCGCGAATCATAGGCGTCAAGTGTCGGAGTAACTTAATTCTGATTGGCCCATTCAGGCAAAAAATTGTCTCCTCACAAAGACACGCTGCCAAATACGACGTTCCGCCATATTGCTTGCCGGTGAAGACAGTTTTGCTGGCTGGAGTTCGCAGTTCACGTCACCGGTTTGCCTCTGCATTAATAAGTCCTCTGTGCCTCTAGCTTCTCCAGGCATCGAGAAGAACAACTTTGGGTGAAAGGTCCCGTGTTCGATTCCCGGCCGGGTGTGGACGTTTTTGCATGCGTGGAAAATTCCCACATCTTGAAAGGCGGTTGAGAAATGATGTTGGGGGGNCGCAGGCGGAAGAGATATGTCGTGAAGTGGCGTGCAAGTTTAACTGCCGGGCGCGAAGTTAATAGGGTCAAGGGGAAACGAGTACATATCGTAAATAGCTATTCTTATCTCGTTGAACCCTTCCTCCTCCGACACAGCTTCTCCCAGCCTCACTGCCGTGTTCGGGTGAGTGCATCCTAGTGTTGCCAACTGCCCCGTATTGTACGTGATTTCCCGTATCCTGATGCTCGGAGAATTATACCGTATGGACACAGGACGTGACGTCATGTATCCCGTATATCAGGACTTCTCTAAAGATAAGCTTAATATTATTAAACACCAGCGTCAGCAACTTACCACTTTCGCCATTGCAGGTACGTTTCATCTGGCGCTCCAATCCAACGACCACAGATAGTTACAACTGACGCTGACAGGTGGCATTCATAAACAAGTACGTTCGTGGAAGTAGCACTTGCCGAGATGTGTAGGCCTACAACATCTTTCTTCCAGTGTATATAGGTGTCCTTTTTTTTTTTTTAACCAGTTAAACCAGAAACATAAATCACACTGAATTGCGAATGTATATGTTCTGAGAAAATTGTTTTCCAAATCTGATGGCAATCGGTTAATTTCCCAGATATGAAAAACTTGTTTAATCGTCTCTCTCTCTCTCTCTCTCTCTCTCTCTCTCTCTCTCTATATATATATATATATATATAATTAGAATGGCAAGTAAAGGAGGCTTCGGGTAGATGCATTTTATGGTTGTAATAGATACTGCTAGTATGCAGAGTTAAGTTAAAATTTGTATCTACTTGAGCTATATTTGTGATTTCATTGACTAATGCCAACTGTACGGCGTCGTTCGCCTGTTTGGCCGCTTTACTGGAGATTGGCTGTTCCTTATCCGAGCCTTTACTACCTTACCTTAGCTACAAGTGTACCTGGGACGAGTCACACAAGTTGTCTGGCAATGGCAACAGTCGTAGAACACACTACATCTTGAAGTTTAGTCTGCCGACAAACAATAACTCGAACTTTGCACATATCTAGAGATGATATATTCGTAGGACCGCCTGTTCCTCGGGAAAACATCTAGGCGTAGGCTGGACTTCAATATGCTACGTGAACAATTGTAACTTTCATGTCGTTATTGCAAGCGTGTCTTCGTGAGGAGACATTTTCTTACCTAACTGCAGGGAATATCAGGTTTAAGTTACTCCACACTGAACGTTCGAAATTCGCGTGGACGTGTGTCAATATCATCCAATCACGGCAAAGGCTCTGAACTAAAGGTGTCCCTACATAAATGGTCTGCAGCTTACTCTTTGAGGCATGTATGGAAATGTAATTTTAGGCGTCGCAACAAACTAATTTTTTGTTGTGCAGAAGTGTAATTTTACCAGTATAACACTGTCCTACGACGGAACTATACGTCTGTGTTGGATGTTATAGGCGGTAGGTGTTTGTGAGAATGCGGAGTATAGTGTCAACAGAGAATGTATCTGACATAAGATGGACTGGCATTATTTGACGCCGTTTTCTGCACAGTGACCATCATTAAAACTACTTTCAGTGCAACTCTCTCCGGCTCATTATTAGAGCCACCTGTCTTCCACGACTAGTCGTACTCCAAAACACGTTAGTTCAGAACCAATATCGCGGTTGGATAATTTCAACCCTTTAACACCCACTTTAATTTACGGTTTCAAGGGTTGCAAACAAAAAAAAAATTATGATGCGTTCTGTGCTTAAGTCGACACTTCACTTGTTTCGTTGTCACAGCCAATCAGCTGTAAGTTATATGTACGACTACGCTTATATGAGCCAATTATGACCTAGACCCATGAGATAATTTGCGAATCATTTACCCACAATATCATTAGTCATTGAGCTTCGCAGTGTGCAGTAGACAAAAAATTGCCTACACGTGCGTAATGTACACTGATTCTGGATGGGTTAACACGTTTGGTCACACAATCATTTCTGAGCTCAAGTGTTTTCTTGGTACGTGCTGTACTTGTGTCCAGTAAACAACGCGCTGCGGGCTCGATGACACTGGCATTAAGACGCCCGCCTACCTGAGAGCAAGTTGGTCGTTCCGGTCTCGCGGTGAAGCCAGCCGGGTGGGCGACANCTCTCTCTCTCTCTCTCTCTCTCTCTCTCTCTCTCTCTATATATATATATATATATATATATATATATATATATAATTAGAATGGCAAGTAAAGGAGGCTTTGGGTAGATGCATTTTATGGTTGTAATAGATACTGCTAGTATGCAGAGTTAAGTTAAAATTTGTATCTACTTGAGCTATATTTGTGATTTCATTGACTAATGCCAACTGTACGGCGTCGTTCGCCTGTTTGGCCGCTTTACTGGAGATTGGCTGTTCCTTATCCGAGCCTTTACTACCTTACCTTAGCTACAAGTGTACCTGGGACGAGTCACACAAGTTGTCTGGCAATGGCAACAGTCGTAGAACACACTACATCTTGAAGTTTAGTCTGCCGACAAACAATAACTCGAACTTTGCACATATCTAGAGATGATATATTCGTAGGACCGCCTGTTCCTCGGGAAAACATCTAGGCGTAGGCTGGACTTCAATATGCTACGTGAACAATTGTAACTTTCATGTCGTTATTGCAAGCGTGTCTTCGTGAGGAGACATTTTCTTACCTGACTGCAGGGAATATCAGGTTTAAGTTACTCCACACTGAACGTTCGAAATTCGCGGACAGACACCTAGGACGTGTGTCAATATCATCCAATCACGGCAAAGGCTCTGAACTAAAGGTGTCCCTACATAAATGGTCTGCAGCTTACTCTTTGAGGCATGTATGGAAATGTAATTTTAGGCGTCGCAACAAACTAATTTTTGTTGTGCAGAAGTGTAATTTTACCAGTATAACACTGTCCTACGACGGAACTATACGTCTGTGTTGGATGTTATAGGCGGTAGGTGTTTGTGAGAATGCGGAGTATAGTGTCAACAGAGAATGTATCTGACATAAGATGGACTGGCATTATTGGACGCCGTTTTCTGCACAGTGACCGTCATTAAAACTACTTTCAGTGCAACTCTCTCCTGCTCGTTGTTAGAGCCACCTGTCTTCCACGACTAGTCGCACTCCAAAACACGTTAGTCCAGAACCAACATTACGGTTGGATAATTTTAACCCTTTAACACCCACTTTATTTACGGTTTCAAGGGTTGCAAACAAAAAAAAAAATTATGATGCGGTCTGTGCTTAAGTCGACACTTCACTTGTTTCGTTGTCACAGGCAATCAGCTGTAAGTTATATGTACGACTACGCTTATATGAACCAATTATGACCTAGACCCATGAGATAATTTGCGAATCATTTACCCACAATATCATTAGTCATTGAGCTTCGCAGTGTGCAGTACAGACAAAAAATAGCCTACAAGTGCGTAATGTACACTGATTCTGGATGGGTTAACACGTTTGGTCACACAATCATTTCTGAGCTCAAGTGTTTTCTTGGTAAGTGCTGTACTTGTGTCCATTACTTGTCTTACAACCAGTAAACAACGCGCTGCGGGCTCGATGACACTGGCATTAAACACTCGTGTCAAAGAGGTGTAGAAAATCCCACAAATCATATCATCCATAAGGAGGACTGGGTCCTGGTGCCGTGTTGTGTACAACACTGGTCATAAATATCAACCACGTGCAACGTGTACACTATTACCGGCACGGTGCCTCAACAGGTTAACTCGCACGCGTCTTAACTAAGTGTCTGCCAGTCAATCACGGATTTTCACTGTCTGAGAAGAAAATGTCTTTTCACACAGACACACAGCCAATAGTCAAAGGGAATTTGCAAACTTGCACGTAAAAAGTTGAAGTACAGCTTGCGCATAAATCTGTTCGCGAAAAACTGGTGGCCCTGCTCATACACAAACAACCTAAGAGGCCACCATCTTAAAAGTCTTGATACTTGCACTGAGCTTTTAACAGCGAGCAATCAAAACATTTTTAACGGACTAAAAATAATTTAAAGTTCCTAACAAGCATAAATATACTATAAGGATTACACCCCGTCCAATCACCGTTTTCACTATCATCGACGCGTTACATATGAGTAACATGACGGGTACTGCACACAGCAAGGCTTCAGTACCGAGTAATTTGAGAGTTTTTCTTGTGGCTAATCTGATTTGTGGAATTTTCTATACCTCTTGAATGAATGGCCAATGCCAATATTAACACTAGGACCACCTGTTTATGGCGAAAAGATTTATGCTGACGCTAGACTTCAACTTCTTACGTGCGAGCCTGCAAACTTCCATTGGCTGTTGGCTGCGTGTGTCTGTGGCGTATTCTACTCAACTGGGCCAATCAGAACCAAGTTACCCTGTCACTGAACGTTCCTGATTGGCTGGCACACTTAAGGCTGTTCAAGTGCCCAATTTTTTTTCTGTGTTTTTAAGATATTTTACGGTTTTGTGCAATTTATAAAATTGATAAAAATGTCAAATTATTTCGCAAATAACTTTTACCAACTTTTTAAAAAGCATTATAAGCATTTTAACCTTAAATCTTGTGCAAAACGAATTTTAAATGTTATACGAGAACAATGTTTGATTTCAGGGGAAGTGTTTTTATCAAGACTTAGGAACACCACAAAGAAATTTCTTGGAAGTCTGACATTTTATTCGTCTGCAATAAGGATTTAACGTCCGGCTATTATGAAATTAAATTTTATTTTGAAAATGTAAATAAAACTATGGTCGAACAATTGAAATAATTTCCACGAAATTTCTTTATCTAGTTCTAATGACATCCGCAATTTACTTTAGCTGTATCGAGCATGCTTATTATACAAAATTTAGAAATTTAAATTTCAAAACATATAAATGAGAAATTCCCATAACTTGGGTAGTTAATTTTTGTAAGTTAATTTTCCATATTTTTTATACATTCGTCAAATTACTATTTAATGCAATACCACAGAATCATAAAGTACTTTGAAAGTATAGTCATATTTGGCACTTGCACATCCTTAAGACGCGTGCGAGTAAGAACCACCCAACCACGATATTGGTTCTGAACAAACGTATTTTGGAGTTCAACCAGCTTGAGTACAGCACACATAAAAAAATGTCTTATTTGACAACACCACAACTTCTAAATTATAGTCCATTCGTGGTAACTTCCAACTTTCCTGAAGCCCTGCGTAAGCTAACTACGTCTAGGAAAGAACAACGCACCGGATTCGTCGGCACTCAGTTTAATAATATTTTGCATAAGAAGTATTTCTTACTGGCCATCACTAAAACACCTATTTCCGCTCCGGTTTTTTTTCACATTAATTATCAATGAAATGTTATAATTTTTACAGAAAANTCACATTAATTATCAATGAAATGTTATAATTTTTACAGAAAATTTAAGTTAAAGTTCAAGCTAACCAAAAATGTGATATTTTTATTTTAACAAAAGTGTAAAACTGTTGTGACACGTGGCATGTTTAGGAAACAACCCAAGTACGTCATACATGGGGCGAATTTGCAAAGGTTTGATTCAAAAAGTGTTAATAAACGCGAATAGACTACAATGTGGGAATTAAAGAGTTAGAACAAGTTTAGCCCGCGCTACACTTACGTGTGTGTCGACACTCGATGTGTGTGGAACAGTGAGTGTGTGAAAAAATTAGGCGGCTCTTAACATCGGGGTCTTGAGAACCGATGAGGGCGAAGCGAGNGTGGAACAGTGAGTGTGTGAAAAAATTAGGCGGCTCTTAACATCGGGGTCTTGAGAACCGATGAGGGCGAAGCGAGGCGAGTATGGAGCAGCGCCGGAATGAAGTGACGGGGGAGACGGGAGATCCCCGAGAAACCCAGCCGACCAGCGGCATCGTCCGGGCACGATTCCCGCATGCGAAAGCCCGGGAGTGACCCGGCCGGGGATCGAGCCCCGTTCGCCTTGGTGGGAGGCGAGCCGGCTAACCGCTCAACCACCGCGGCCCCTGCAAGTGGAACAGTGCTTAGTGCAGAAGAAATGTCTGTGCTCGAGTGTTCCAGTCAGAGTAGTAGCATACGGCACACACTGGCTAGCATCCAGGCGATCTGTGTTTGTTGTTTACTAGGTAGGCGAAGAGGAAATGCCGTGTGTACCGCCCCCTCNTGGCTAGCATCCAGGCGATCTGTGTTTGTTGTTTACTAGGTAGGCGAAGAGGAAATGCCGTGTGTACCGCCCCCTCGCGCTATCTTATCGCCGCCGTATTTCACTTCTCTTGAGTAATCCTCGCGCAAATCTCGGGCAGGCGCCGACGGAGCACGCATCCCTGCTTCGCCAGGAGAAGGAAGGTGAGACGAGAGAGCGCGCACTAGCTACCACTCCTCCGTGGATGCAACTTGACGCTACTTCCCTGTTCGTACTAACAATTGTTATACACGATCTTTCCGCTGTATCTTCACGAATGTACACGTAAACAAATATTTAATGGGTAAAAAAGGACAGTGGTTTGGACAGGACAAATAGAAGTTTAAAGCAAAACTTAAAACACTAGAATGGAATCCTCGGAAGGCCGATAGGCTAAGTGAGGTAAATAGTAGTAGTTGTTGAAACAAACCTTTCAAACAATCACCCCATGTATGACGTGTCTTATCTGTTTCCTAAATATGTCACTTATCGCACGCGTTTTATATTTCCCTTCACACTAAAGAATCTTATTTTCGGTTATACTTCACTTTGACATAAATTTTACTTATAAATTGCATTATTTAATTTCCTATAATACAAATAAAACAAAGAGGAAATAAAGTGTTCTGGTAACGCCTACTAAGAGAAAGTTCTCGGGTGAAATATTATTACTAAACTGAGTGCGCACGTATGCGGTGCGTTGCTCTCTTGGTGTAAGTTCCTGACTTAGTTCAACTTTGTTTGCATTAGGCAGAGGAATAGTCTAAAGTATAATTTTAGCAGCGCTTCACAAAAATTGCAAGTAACTACGAATGAATTACACGAGATGTTTGTGCCTTTCATAACCTAAACTTTTAATGCCACAAGCAAAATACTGTATTTAGAGAAGTGAAAGTATTTTATTAATGTAAAACGGCGGGTATGTTAAAAATTCAAATGTAAGCAAACACGTTCGTCATTGTTTAGAAGGAAAATGGGTCTATTTTATCTTTAGTTTGTGGTGTTACACATAAACCAAACATAAAATACAGCAATGTTTGTATTGGATGCACGTCGCAAACTCCGACTCGTCCATCACCAGTACATTTGTCAAAGTGGCCAACACTGATGAACGTTATTATGATGGTGAGATTGGACCGTATCCATTGCCGACCTTGTCACTAAATAAAAAACGCACGCGCGCACACACACACAGAACTCAGCAAGACAAAAACGTAGTGTTGAATATTTGGTTTTATAATCTGACAAGGAATACTTTTTCCTGTTTTGGGTTCCATTGTGTTTTTTGTGTTTTTTTTTTAGTTTTTATTGTTTGACTGTGTTCACTGATTTTTTTTTTCATTGGTGTGGTGTTTTCGTATTCGTGTTGTCATTTCTATTAGTTTGCTTCTGTTGTCTATCCTATTTTGTAATAATAAGTTGTTAGTTTGCTTTTTTATCGTTTTAATTTTATACATATTTGTTTTCTATTTACAAGGAAACAGCTTTTCCTAATTATCTATTTGTGGTGGTGTAAAAAGATTTTGTTAGTAATAATAACATAATAATATAAAATGTTTTTTTTTGTATATAATAATAAAATAANAATGTTTTTTTTTGTATATAATAATAAAATAATAACAATAATAACATAAACTCACCATTATCATTAAACTTCAAATATAGCAACTGATGAACGTGTTACTTTACATCTGCATTTTCAACAGACCGCCATTATACAGGTGTATCTAAATTAGACCAACAAACTTCGGCTGCAAGTTATTCATGAAAAAATAAGTTCAAAACCTATATACGACCTAAGGTATAAAGTGAATCCTAAGGGCGGTAAACCCCTTTGAATTTGGAACTGAAACTCGACTTTATTGCACATATTGGAAAAAAATATTTACGACAGAACCCCGAGTCTATGGGCAATGGATAAGTGAACAAATATTTGCCAACCTCACAACCCCTGTCGCTGTAATCAAGTTATTTCATGCAAATAATCACGGAGGCCACTCTACAGTTATCGTGCGCGCTCTACCGCACGTGGCCTCTGTTGAGCGGCAAAGACGCGCAGAGCACTCTCGTGGCGCGGCTCGCAACTACGTCGGCCAGACGCTGCCTTATTAAGGCCGCCTACAATTGCGATATCCGGACCTTTGTCCGTAGCACAACTAACAATGATTAAGCCACGTGACCTCGTGATGCCATTGGCTGGCGCGGCACTTATGTCTGACTTTCCCGAGTCGCTTGGCCTACACATATATAGTCTGTGTTCTTTTCGTGCTGTCACTGATTAAAAATGGGCAAATAAGGATTTGCTAGCTGCAATTGATAACTTTCAGAGCGCACGCACTAAAATTAATAGACAACCTATGGAAAATGGTGATGCACGCTG
>NQII01006640.1:98356-109506 GCA_002778355.1 Clitarchus hookeri | reverse complement strand
GAGGGAGGTGTTGTGGGTGGGGGTAGGGTGGGTTGGCGTGGGAGAAAGACTCCCTAATTGAGCACTGAAGGAATTTTAATTAACATCTTAATGACGTGTTGAAAGATGGCCGGGGTTTCGAAGTGGTTTCGGAGGGGGGTGATGCAGGCAGGTGGTAGGGTGGCGCCTGTTTGTGCGGGCGCTGTAAAGTTTCGCGAGGCAGAGCCCGACTATTGGCGCCCACCGCCGCAAGACCGCGCGAAACTCGAGAACGCTGTTGAACGAGCGCCTTGTCATTTCGCGGTAATTTGACTCGCGTTGCCTTTGATATCCGCGGCATGATATTACAAAGATAACCGGCGCTAGGGGGGTGGGTGGGTCATCGCACCCGTCAGACGTTTCTAGGGCCTACAGAGAGCCCCTTCCTGCCTGCCACGTGGAATATCCTGGAGCGTGTTTCGAACACATACATTAACAAGAAACCAGGGAATGCATTCGAAAAGTGTCTTGTAACCTAGTGAATAATAAGTAAACTTACGTACTTATAAATACTGTTTTCACGATCTTTAACATAAACAGAAAGAAAATTCCAAATATTCTATAGGCTGACGCAAAATTAAATATTTTTTTTTTACATCCTGATATTTATTTATGTTCAATATATGATAATAATATGGAAAATATTATGAACTCAAGATGCTAGAGGGGCGTATCCGATTTCGTGAGGCATGGAGGTCTTCATAAAAGTAAAAGAACAGAATTTAATTTTTTGTTTTTATACACAACTATTACTTGCAGCGTTAAACTTTTTATCTCCGCTATTACTCTTGTTTTTCTTAGTGAGTAAAATATTTAATGTCTATGTATATTTTAATTAAGGTCTTTATCAATGACTGTTTTTTTTATCACAGACACTTAATTCACACTCTGTCTATTGCTATAATTCCAGATGTCTGTCACTCACGCATCCAGTTCAGTTGTCTCGTCCGCCAGTTTCGCTCGACTGTGCCGATGCTCGCAGGCCACAAACTGCACTCCCCCTGGTCAGTATCGCCACCACTCATCGCTCTGTTGGCTTGTTGCATCGCTGTCTTAGCACAACTCGCACCTAAGGTCGCATAACCCTCCAGACTCTATACTATCAACTCTAAGGCCCGTTGCGGCTTAAGTAGTCTCGCTGGCCTGCTCTAGAATGTTCCCCGCACCCCGAGTCTCGCTGAGAGAAGCTGGGGCAATGGCCAGAACGTTCTAGCAAAGATAATCCCAGAAATTCAATCCGATCAAGGGAAGAAAATGGCACGGGACACGATAGGCTAACCGTGGCGACATCATGTGCGTCGACATGCCTTTCAATATCTCCGCGCGTTCCTCAGGTTACTAGTGTTGTCTTCACACAGTCCTCCGCTCGGTCGTGCCTGGCGGGGTGAGGGAAGCGATACGGAGTAACATATTTATTATTTGCACAGAGTGCAGTCATGACGTCATGGTAATGATTAAGAAATTGACACTCTAAAATAGTTTTTTTTTCTGGAAGTGGGATGGAAACCATTTACGGAAATGTTTCCACACCCGTGAAGCCGTCTGGGGTCGAACTTATGACTGTACGAATGCGAGTGACGCGCGTATCCGCACGACCTACCATGTTCGGTGCCTGTACCATAGAGCACCTAACTGAATATGTACAGAACTTCGATAGAGGTCAGCGCTGAAATTCTGTCGTTAAAATCAGTGAATGTTTATAACACAAAGGAATGAACGAAACTGTAAGATATTTTATCCAAGGTTTTGGTAGCTAGTTTGTAAGCTCGAAAAAAAAAGTGGTAGGTCTTTAAACTGTCCCGTTTACATGTGGTGTCATCGAACGGCGAGCGAAATAACCTAGTTTATCCGTCGCTTTTTTTCTTCCTAAGGCAGTAAAATTATCCGCCACTCTGTCTGCAAAGTAGTTGTGGGACGATGGCAAGGAGAGTTACGTTGATCACCACAGAATTCCGCCATAGGAAAACGGATTCTGTTATATAGCTACCGTCTGGCTCCCCGATAATCTCTCTCTATCTCTCTCTCNATTCCGCCATAGGAAAACGGATTCTGTTATATAGCTACCGTCTGGCTCCCCGATAATCTCTCTCTATCTCTCTCTCTCTCTCAAGAAAAGCAGGGGAAAGTTCTCGCAGTTCCGTTCCTTTTAAAGTATTCTGTAAATTCAGAGATAATGCCTGGAGTGGGTTTTCCGCGTTTGAATCACAGAAGCGCGGGAACGATAAGAACGACTTTGCCACACGCGGGGTTGTGAACTGGCATACAGCGTTCTTGTGGTGATATTGCACCTATAAGGATTTTAAGCGTCAAACACATAATTTTGTTGGTGTAAAGTCTGCCGCAAGGTTCATTGCAGGNGTTGCACCTATAAG
The DNA here is from genome assembly GCA_002778355.1 of Clitarchus hookeri. NCBI lineage: Eukaryota > Metazoa > Arthropoda > Insecta > Phasmatodea > Phasmatidae > Clitarchus > Clitarchus hookeri. Next base: position 107,116 of record NQII01006640.1, on the reverse strand, counting down.
GATTTTAAGCGTCAAACACATAATTTTGTTGGTGTAAAGTCTGCCGCAAGGTTCATTGCAGGTCCCTCAGGCACTTTTGTATGTTTCTGATCCGAAAATGTGAGATATAGCGATTTGAAATAACAATTTTTTCGCTATGCTTGAGTTTTCCGAAATTGTTAATCTACTGTGCTTGATGGCATTAAAGTAATTGGCGGCCACACAGTCCCTCCATTTCTGGCGAACAAATAAAAGGTGTTTTACAATACACTTATCAAACAACTTGAAAAATATGAAAAAACCACTTTTGAAATTTATTTTCCCCTCATGCATATGAAGTAACCTTTCAAACACATATCGGGTACTTAATTGCACAACATGCAAATGTAATTTACGAACTGCGATAACGGTACATTACAAATTTCCAGAAATAATCATTTTTTTAAATATTTAAAACAAAAAGTTTTTATTCAACACAATACTGCCTAATAAAATATTTAAATTTCTCTACTGGAATATGTTAATGTAAATTAATTATAAATAAAACAGATTATTTAAAAAAAAAATTTTTAATCTATAAACAATCAATCTGTTACAAAGTTAGTTAGATTGAATTTTCAAGTTCGATGTGTGTGTGTTACATCAAAAGCGTGGCGAACTTCGTTCTTATATTAACTGGGTAGTTAGATGCGCTGCTACAAGTCCAAGAACTTCCTCCGATCTCGGAAAAATTAATTAAGTCAACGGTGACAGACAGCGGAAGATAATTGAAAATACCCCACTGAGTAACACCAGGAAATTAAATACCGGATCTGAAATGAGAGAACTTGCCTTGAAGCTCAAACTGAATCGTAATGCAAATGAATTGAAATGCTTGTGTTATAGCTTCTTTTTTAAATAATAATTCTAATATAAATTCGCAGTTTACTTTTATGCTTCTACTTCTACTATCAATGCAATATAGTAACGTTTACGTTTATAAAGCATTAAAAATTATCTCATTCTCAAATTTTTATAAACAAAAGTGATCCCAATTTACTGCCGTGGTTAATGTGGTCGCCGTAAAATTGAAACTAAATCATATACTGCTCTATTAACGCCTTGTGATTAATTTTAATGAGATGAATGTGTGATTTTTAAGTGTCTAGAAAAATTTAACCCTTATTTTATAACTGAAAAATCCAACATGAGTAATATAAAATTTTTACTATTACTCATAATTATCTGAACCATTAACAAATATGTGAATTATTTTATGGCATACAAGAATAAATGTATGCCGCTACTATATCGTCTGAATAATTTGTGGAAATTGATGTAACGTGACTATGACAATTAATTCCCATACATGTTATAGGAATTAGGATTAATTTTATCCAAAAAAGGACAATAATAAATATGTTTGTAAACATGTAACGCTTGTTTGCTTAAAGCACCTTCGAAACGACCACAGTTTGAGCGCTGATATTTTGAGAAAATGAATAGCAAAATCATTGTGCCTGACCACTATTGATTTCGCATATGAGACCACTTTCCTGTCTGTGTGCCTGTTTGTGTATAGTGTTTTTCTGTGTGTTGTGTTCCCCCTCCCCCTTTTCAATTTTTGGACCAGTGAACCGAAATATATATAAATATATATAATATATTAAACGTAAAAGCTCTATTTTTTCATGTCGTGCTTTCTCCCAAAATGGTGGCCGAACAACAATATCAACCACTAAATTCAATGCTTGCACCTTGCGCTGTCAACATATAAAATTTGATTTAAATAGGTTGAATTGTTTCGGAGATATGAAATACCACCCTAAATTTTAAAATAGACGTCATTTTGAGAGTAGGCGCCCGGCGTGGACGAAAATAATAAAATGAAAGCAAAAAAAAAAAGGAAAGGGCCACATATGTGGAAAGTAAAAATCAAATGGCATGCGTCTTGAAGTAAACATAACTAACAAGAAAATTGTTTATGCGAAATAAATGTCATTCTTGTATGCTGCCAGCAAATCTAAATAAAATAAGCGTGTCGAAAAATCCAATTTAAAATCTAGTCGGTTTCTTCCCTGCGTGGCAAATAAGGGGCGGTTTTATTTTTTGTAAGTGAGCTTGATATACGCCAGACATTTCCGCGTGCGGTCGACAAGCAACTGCTTACGAGAATAACTCTACGATAAAATTATCTAGTGTAGCTCTACAAGAAAAGGAGGTTACGTGGGTTTATTGTTTTTTAAGAAGACTCAAGACTCGTCAAGAAAAATTTAAAATTTCCAAAAAAAAGTAATTCACTGAAGTGATTCATTTTTAACCGAGAAAACGTTCGCTACCGGTCTCTGTCAGCACCAAAGTCCAAAATAGGGCATGTGAATATAACACTTCATGAAGGCGGGATAACTGCGTGTCTTTACATTGAATACAGCGATGATAAGTCCACTAGACCCTCTTTTTATAACCATCTTCAAAGTTATGCGTACAACAATTGAGTTAATACGAAAATATATTTATTAAATATCATTAATATTGTATTCAATTAAAAATTCCCCAGCACTAAAAGAGAAAATGTTATGGTCCCTGCACGAATTAACTGAAGAAAAAAATTATATTGAAACTCATGATAATGTTAATCAGTAAGTCTCCTCTGCTTTCACATGTATACAGAAAATCCTCGCAACATTCTAACTCAGCGTATTGTAGTACATCTCGTAAGGATTAAAGCATTAATGAAACTTACAACTGCGCCTTTTTTTTTTTTTGGCAACATTAATGTTATCCGTTCATGTATTCGTTTATAAATGCTGGCTTTATTTATTAAATTATTTCAAATGAATTCTCCTGAAAATTTCAAAAATTTTAATCAAAGAAAATTAGAATGTCTTTATTATTAGTATGAGCGCATTAAGTCAGAATGAGAAATATATATGTCTGATTACAATTTCTAAAATTTTTATTCCTTTATTCTGCAGTATAGTAACTGCGTAAGTCAGTTGATCGAAAAAAATGTAATATAGTTTACCGACAGCGCAAGCCGAAATTAGGATTCTAAAGTTACTCTACATAAACCTAGCTTCAAAATTCAATATGTATTACTGATATATGACGCATTCTTGTATCAAATATGTATTTTGTATCTTAACCGTGTAGGGATTTTGCTGAAAGTAGTGGGAAGGACTCCTCTGTTTTTTTTTACGCATTATGGCATAATTTATTGTTGCTTAATTATCAACATACATCGATAATAATTTCGTATTGCAATAGAAGCTATGATTTATTTAAAATTTAATTTTTCCTGGTAGAAGACACATGCTATTGAACTGCATTTAATGAGGCCATAATTTACGTACAGTTTTCTGTGGGTGTTATCCAATGTGCATAAATCAATACTACATTTATACTTAGAAGTTGAAACATTGACTTTATTCAGCACATAACACACTTTCATTGAAAGAATGGACTTATATGCTCGGGAGACTGTTTGCATGTATGTCTATTTGTTACCCCATAACCAAAAAATTGTTGATAATATTTTATAGGAATATGATGACACTATCTATCACCACAATGCAATCTATTGAAAAACCATATATTCTGTGTTAAAAAACGTCTGGAAGTGCAAACGTCTCAGTTCATGAGTGTATATGTACCAATCCACGAGTAATGAAGTTTATGGGAATGTAATTTCCTGCTATCATACAAATTTTATTACTATCCCTGACCCCAATGCTAACTATACTACCGCTTCTAACAAAGATAAATAAATTTATGATACCATATAATTATAAAATATTTACTAAGAAATGATTTTACGTGACTTGCTGGAAATACGTGGAAGATAAGAATAAATATAATTTACCTAACGATTTCAAGAGATTTCCAGAGGTAAATGAAAAAAATATATATTCAAGTCGTTTAACTGTTAGTATATATTCTACGAGATAATATGGTAATTTAATTAAAAAAGTATCACAACATTGGAAAAATGATTAGACATGCAAAGAAAGTATTCAGTTACCAAAAAACTATTATTCATTATAATTTTTATTACATTTGAGCATTATTGCTGTGAGACAGATAGCAGTCACCGACACGCGATGTTGAAAAAATTATGAAATTTATGACAGTGGATATGTTGAGACATGCTGTCTGCCGAAGCTGCATTTAACAATGGTTGAAGTACATCAGGAAATAAATGGAAGGCCAACAGAGTAAGTCTACTCATTCATGGTATAACCAAACTGAAAAATGAATAAAAAATGGCACACCAAAAATAGAATTCCAAATTTTGACCCTCTAAAAAAACTCCATAAAATTAGAATATTTTATTGAAACAGAACATGTTAAATCTTCTCTCGTTAATAGACTTGGCCCAAAAAAATGAGAAGAACTTTGAAAAAAAGCAACATCTTGATGTTCATTATTCTCACTAATCCACCAATCACTAGTTTGCTGCGGTTTCCAAACAACATAACAAAAATGAAACAAAAAAAATTATCATGGCTGACTGAATCGAAAAAAGACTATATAAGTAGCAACTAGGTGGCTCTGGCATGCAGAGACAGGGGAAATGGGCAATATTTTATATAAAATCATGCGCTGAAAATTTTGACATGATGGTAAATTATGTACCGTGTGCGTGGCTTGCATATTACTTGTACCAAGGCGGTCACGCAACGCTGCTAAGGTAAGACGTTACATCCACTGGAATATTACACTGTGAAGGCAACGAAACTCTCTTTTGGCGTAACCGGACAGCTCAATCCTGGGCGAACTCTACTTGTGTACAGGGAAGTTTATTTAGAAAGACGCAAAGATTGAATTAAACGATTAAAACCACCAAATTTTGTAAGGGCCCAATATTAAATATCTCTAAAATAATATCTAAAGATTAATAAACAAAATTTTATTAAAATTAATAAAATCAATGGACCAAAAATTTGCGGTCACACTTAACACAAAATAATACACTTATTTCACGTTATAACACTACAATGCTTATTTACACTAAAGACGAATGACAGAAAACTAAGCGTTTCTGCGAGAAATCTTTCCGATGTGTACATGTATTACCAATGTCAGTTTGGTAATACATTTAACACTAAGAGCGACGCCTGTTTGGAGCTGTTTAGCGCGTTGAAGCTTAGAAGCAATGGAGCGATAAGGGCAACACAAACACGCGCGCCCAGATATCCGTAACTCCTAACGCACAAGACGCTGAACGGGTGTGCAATATTCTCGTCTTGCGGCGTGAACCTATAGGACTTTAAGCGGCAATCCAATCATTTTATTGCTGGAAAAACTTTCAGCAAAGTTCACTGCATGTCCCTGTCATAGTTACTAATGTTTCCGAACAGTATATTATGAGAGACAACAGTGTCAAAAAAACCATTTATAGCTATGTTGGAGGACACGGAAATAGCATTTATACTGTGAATTAATGATGTTTTAGAGTAATATTTGTAACTCGTCTAAAGTATGTTCTCTTTTCGTGCATGAGGATAGTGGGATTACGTTTAGTGGATTTCAAACACTTGAAATAAAATTCAAGTGATAAGTAGGTGGCGTCCTTAAAATTAGGAAGCCAACATAATGGGCTCTAGGTTAACTTTATTTCCCCTCCGTCATTTTTATGAACGCCGGCCAAAGTATAGTAAAAAGTGAAATTCTTTACACACTAAGTGGACACAAAAAGTGTAATGCATACCGAAAAAAAAGACCAAACTGGTGGAAAATGAAAAAGGAACACCACTAAAGCGGTGACGTAGAAACACAATATGCACATTGGCCACTGATAGAGGACAGTAAAAGCAATGATTAACAGTGCTGTGCTGTGGACAGAGTAGGAACTGCGTAATAGGCATAACACCGCTGAGCCCAATACAACTGTAGTTGACTGTCATCGGCCTGTGTGTAGAAAGCGTTGTAGACATGCCACGATGGCATAGACGACTACACTTCGAGCAATTAACGGACTTTGAACGAGGTCATATTGTGGGCCTGAGGGAGGCTGGATATCCTTCCGAATAATTGCCCAACGTTAAGGACGTGAATTGTCTGCTGTGCATCATTGGTGGTGCCGGTGGTCCAACGATAGTGCACATGCTCGTCAACCTGGTTCCAGACGGCAGTGGAATACGGATTCCCGCCTAGACCGCTGCATCAGACGAGCAGCCATTGCTGATCGCACGACGACCGCCGCAAAGATAAGGGCCACTGTTTTACCCAGGGTGTCAACTAGGACCATCACCATTCGTTTGCTGGACGCTGAGCTACGATCAAGGATGCCGCTCGCCAGACTTCCTCTCACACCTCATCAGGGTTCAGCCCACCTCAGATGGTGTCGCGAACGACGTAACTGGAGGAATAAATGGCGCGGAGTTGTGTTTAGTGACGAGAACAGATTCTGCCTTGGTTTCAGTGACAGTCGTTTGGAAGTGCGGTGTCGACCGGGAGAGCGACAACAACCAGAGTGTATGTGGCAGCGATATGCAGTACCACCTCCTGGCATCATGGTCTGGAGAGAAATACCCTACATTGACCGCACGCCTCTGGTATTTGTTGCGGAAACGCTGGACAGTAAACTCTACATCTAGAACATCATCCAGCTCATTTTGTTGGCGTTCCTACAACGACTAGGAGGTGTTCTCTTCCAGCAGGAAAATACTCCTGCACATACACTCGTGCTACCCGACACGCTTTCGAAGGTGTTCTTCAACTCCCCTGGCCAGCACGATCACTCGTGTCCCCCATTGATCATGTGTGGGACATGATGGGACGGCGTTTGGTGCGGTCTGCAATACCGGCAACAAATCTCCACCAAATGCCACAATAGGTGGAATTAGCGTGTAAAACTATTCCCCAAGATGATATCCGACACCTTTATGAACGTCTCTACGCACGACTGCAGGACTTCATCTTCGCTATATAAGACTACACATGATAATAACATTGTTGTTCACGACACTTTGTAGCCTCTGTCGATAGGTGTTAGACCCTGTGATCACTATCATATACAGCGTAAAACCTGTATAATTAATCAATAACACTTTCATTCTCGTGGAATAATTGCGTTCGGCTGTACATTTTCCATTTTCCAGCAGTGTATATATTATTAAATTTGACTGCTAAAAAAAATGTTTGTAGTGTCATTATTTCCTTCGGGAGCTAATTTGCTCCCTCTTGCTTCAGTTGATTTTTCAGAACTGTCCGGTGTTGATATTTCTTCTAATGAGTTATACCATAATGCATACACTTTTTGTATGGCAGTGTGGTTTCTTTCGTATCATTCCACGACATATGAACTATGAATTTCATGACGTATAAACGAAATGGATAACAACTCACAACTATCTCATCTGGCCAGATTACCTAACCAGCAGAACATTTACGTCATTGGCAGCCTAACTCATTGCTCAGTAAAGATCCTATGTGATAATCATGACCATATTAATATCGTAATATCATGCTCAGTCTTCATCATTAAGTAGGCGAGTACACCACTGTAACTATGCACTCTCAGTGGGGTAAAATGAAATATTAGCTATCATTTCAGTTCACTATAGTGTATTACATTCCTTTAGAACTGTCTTCAACTATTATCCAATGCGAAATAGCTGATGTAATTAAAATTATTTTTTACACAATTTTTAGTATGACAAATATTTCTTTTTAAACTTTTCGTTTCATCAAAGCACGAAAGGTATTGACTTACAATCAGTTCGCAGGATAATTTTATTTGAAATATGAGTAAAACTGTAATGAAAAGCATTCATACCACCATAACATAAAATCCACTATAGCAAAGTACCCACCACGAAAGCTTAGGTCCACAATATTGTCTGGACATATAAACCACGAAATATATATTCAAAGAAAATTCCTTTGGAAAGATTTAATGTGTTACAATAATAATTTTTTTTTACAATTAACGCTATTTTTATACATATTTGTGACTTGTGCTTGTTGTGCAATGTTGGCCGAACGTAAGTACACATACTAAATACCGACTGTAGTTTTCCAAAAAATATCCAACACATGAAAAACAGAGAACATATTAAATAATATATTGACTTTACGTAAGAAAGTCATAGCTTTTAAGAAAACGTACGAAATTATTTCAAAACAATACCAAAGGTTAGCGTAATGTTGGATACACGATGTTGGCTCAACTTAACAATAAGCAGCAATCACCAACTGTTTGGCCCAACATATAGCCATCTGAACATATTAAAAAAAGAAAGGATCTCAGGTCCTGAAATACCTTCGTAGTTTACGTAGTGTACTAAACGTTTGAATGATATTATGTTATCAGAGTCATTTTAACATTGTTTCCAACTTTACAGTTTTTCATACCACATATAAAAATTTAACTTTTAAGAACAATTTGGCTTTTGGTGGAAGAATTCTAAACATATATGTAAATAAAAAATTTTCGCATCTACATGTAGACTTTATTTTACCAAAAATCAGTAAAACTGATGTGTCGGTAGGCTCGCAAGGCTCATCGAAATTCCCACTCCCCCTTTACCAACTAGGAACAAAATAAGTTAACGTGCTTAATTCTGAGTTACTTGAAATAAGTAAGATGTCCACACACTTACCAGAAAGAATTGTTGTTTATAAATCGCATACCACCCGCGAGTCCGCGAACAAAAATATTTTACAGTCGAAACTGTAACTGGGGTAAAAACGTGCCATTTTTATTCTTTTTTTGCTGGGGGGTTGGAGAGAGGAGGAATTCTCAACGCCGGAGATTCATCGCAGAGCTAGTGGGCGTAACGCAGAGGATGGGCGGGG